>SNQJ01S0102317.1:7275-27401 GCA_010110895.2 Picea sitchensis
TTGATTTTTGTTTTAATATTTTGATTTGTGTTTTAATGTTTTATTTTAAATTATTTGTTTTGTTTTTTTTTAATTGTTTTATGTTTTTAGTTTATTATATTTTAATTAATGTTTCATTTTAATTCATTTTAATTCATATGTATTTTTATTTATTATTTTATATGTTTTAATATATATGATTTGATTTTTATTTTTTGGTTATGTTTATTTTAACAAAGTAACTCAATTATTAACAACTAACTCAATTATTAATCATTAATTAAGTAATTAATGAATAATTAATTATTAACAATTCTAACATAAACCTAACTATACTAAACTTATTAATAATATTATTAATTAATCTAATCATTTGTTTATTATCCTAAGTTGGTTTATTCGGGCAGGGATGAGTGATTGTTGAGACACACTCAATGGGATAATGGGCAAGGGAGTGAGTGGTGCAGCGGTGGATGAAGGATGCAGCAGGGTGATGGAGGATCGGGCGAATTGGATGAAGGGGGAAATTGAAACAACCAAGAGACCAACAAGCTGAGAACTTCATCATGAGACCCACAAATGATATATGAATAATCAAATCTCCTATAATTATAGGACCCTAACATAGGCTCCAACCGGGGATGGCAGCTCTTTCAAGAGGTGTCAAGAACCACTGAACTCTAAACATGCAAACCGGTGCTTTATCCATTGGGCTGATCCCAAAATCTTAGTCTGCAACCTGTACCTGTTTTGATCTTGCAAGTGAAACCAAATCAAAATGAACATTGTTGAAAAAGAGATTATCGGAATGTTGAGCTTATTCACGTTCTCCTACCTACCTTATGCTACTGATAATTTTGTTGTTTTAAATGATACAATAATGCCAGTGCAACCAATCAAGCAACTGCTCTACTAGCTCTACTCTTTCAATGTTTTCGATCAATATCAAAAATAGAACTCGCATAGGCATCATGAAATTCTTTCCATCCTCAAATTCATTACAAGGAGCTTGATAAACATGATAGATAACATAAATCCTGGGAATGCATTGTGTCTCTGTGATGAAAAATTTATCCATATAAATAACCACTGGATCAAGATAGACTTGACCTATTATTGCCTATTATTGGATATTCAAATTTAACCAACTCAACTTCATGATTTGATGTTGTAGTTGTGCTATTTTCATCCTCATGTACTCCTTGACATCGATGCAACTATTCTGATGGGCTTTGTAATGTGACTTCCGCTGAAAAAGAAAATGAAGTTGCTTGCCTGGTCATGTGAATATCATAACAACTTTTTATCCCATGGCTGGATGATAAAAAATGACTTTGAAAACACCAGTCATCCACCACATCAGAGATTGGATCCTGTAGAAATTGAAATGACTGTTGCATTGGTTCCACTGAAGCTTCTTGATTTTATGTGTGTTTATCCTTTAGCATATATTCAAGATTCTTTTTCAAAAACTGAAATGAATTAAAGCATAATGGTACATAGTTATTTTGGATTAACTCATAATTTGTCTTAGGCTTTAAGATTTCATCTGGAATTTGAAAATTAGAGTAGGTAAAGGGCTGCAATTCTGGGTTTAGAACAACCTCCACATCAGCAATGGCATCTTCACCTAGTTGATCAGAACATTCTCCCTCTTTACTATTGATAACTTGCTTACAATTTCCTCTCAAAAATTGAAAAGAAGAAAAACATAAGGGCAAATATTTTTCCCTTACTCTGAAATTTTCTGCATTTTCCTCATCGCTGTCATGATTGTTGTGCAAAGGCTGATTGTCATATTAGAGTTGTAACTGATCTTTTTCCTGCCAACGACATGCTGCTGATTTCCTTGAACAGTCCACATCTATTTCATCCTTATGATCATCATCATATTGATCACACTTGGGTAAATCATCCATGGATGAAATGCAATTTAACATGCATATCATGTCAGAAGAATTTTCCACCACCCTCTAATTTTGAACTTCATCTTCGACTGTATGGTGAATGGAATACATGAAATAATCCTTTGGTGGTTCAAAATACTGAGGCTAGGCTACAAAGTGTTTGGGGACATTTATCCTTGTCAGTTCTGGCACTAATGAAACATAAGGTCTTCGAACAACAAGCTCCTCTTTCTTGCCAATTTCCTGCATCATCTCGTTTACAGTGTTGGCCAAGACATCTAGCTTCACTTCTGAAGATGTCATCCGTTTATTTTATGTTCTATCTTTCTCTTCTACCTTTAACTTTGCTTTTCTGTTCAGCAAGTTAACTTCCACATCAACTGCAATCTTTTGCATTTGTTCAAGAGTAGTAGTGTTCCTTTCTCTTAACTGGAATGTCATCTCAGGATTGAAGGCATCTGGGTAATGCAAGTGAGCTGATCCTAGGGGTGGCCTTATATCAACAGGCATTGCATGATATACCTTATTGAACCTTTCTGAAAACTGTTTTACTGTTTCCCCTAGTTGTCTTTTCAAATGGATATATTCTTCTAGGATGAGAAAGACATTTCTCATGATCACCCATCGATCTAGGAAAATTTCTACAAACTGATGGAAACTGCTAATGCTTGCATCTGGAAGATTCTTAAACCAATTCTTGACTTTGACTTGCAAAGACAAGGCAAACATCCTAATATAGACATCGTCATCTTCAACCTCATAAAGGTCAAGGAAATCTTCAAGACTTTGGATATGCTTTTGATCTTCACATTTTCTCCATCAAACCTGGGCAGATTATTGATGTAATTGATAGGGAGGTCATGGATAATAGGAGGCAAATCTAGAGGTTTGTATCTGTCTCGGATTTTCACAAGTATAGGAGGTAAAGCAAGGGGCTTATAACTATATGGAATTTCAACCATGGCAGGAGATAAATCACGAGGCTCATGTCTCACTGGGCTTTCTGCAAGTGTATGAGTATGTACTTGATCTACAATTTGAGGCTTAGTCTCTTGAGGCTCATCAATTAGCAGGTGGTCAATGAAATCTTCAACAATGTACTTTTGATCAGGTTTAGAATAAGATAAGACATAACTACAAATAAAACCAAAGATGTCTTGAATGCAATTTGGGCTTGAGTACCTGATCTTTCTTGGCTACTTGGTCATGCTTCAGGTTCTTCCTCCAGTGGAGTCTTTGAGTTGGCAATGTTTGGAGCTAATAGGAGTCGCCAGGTGAATGATCTTAACCTTCTTGTGTCTTCTTCTTTTCACTATCAGAAGTCAAAACTGAAACTTGAAGTGCACTACCTGAGAAATTTCCCCAGTATGGTCACCATTATCTTAGCACTCTTTAATTTTCCCAAGGCTGTGGAGGCAGTCACAAAGGCAACATCAAAACTACTTCGAGTCTCGGATCTAGCCCTCCAAGACTCAGAGAGGGATCTCTCTGTCAGATTTAGATTTGTTTGAAATAAGATATTAGGTTAGCTAATGGTTTCAAAGTTTGGATTTTGAAGTTTGTAATATTTGAGAGATTGAGAGTTGTTCTTTCCACTAGGCCATGGGATCTGTTAGCAACAATTTTTGTCATAGGCACAAAAGTACCTAGGTCTACAGGTCGCACGGGAAGCGCCCAAGCGCAGAGTGGGAAAATCCCTTTTCGGGTTACAAGTCAAGCGAGCGGGTGAAGTTTTGTTGTCAGCAGCCGAGATCCACCTATAAAGATAATCGACAGTCACCGGGATTTCGGGGGTGCCAAGTTGCCCAGGATTTAGCACAAAAGATAGCTCCCATATTTCAAGATAAATCTGGGTCGACCGATCCAATTGGGACAGGTGGCAGCCAGTTGCCGCATTGGAGATTGGTGTTTCAGGAGACAAAGAACTTCCCATTCATTACAGCTGAAATTGTCGATCGATGAAATGCCGAAAGCACCTTTGGAGTCGATCCCACGGTCCCAGCGCCGGGTCACGTCAAGCGAGCCTGAGGATGAAAGAAACCCCCTTTTAATAACGAATGCTATCTCGACCATCCATCTTGTGGACATGCCACGCGCATCCGTGCCATGTTGACAATCGAGAATTCGAGGGGTAAGCGCTCTTCGTCATTTCATGTCTCGAAACCCCGAATCCCGAAACGCTGAAAGCGCCCAGAATTGGGCCCATGGTTTTGGTGCCTGGTCGTAAAGGAGCAGGCTTAAAGGAGAGGACCTGAGGTTTTTCATTTTTCCAGACGGACCCCAAAGCACCGAGGGTGATCTTAGCCATTCATCCTGGAGGAACACATTGTGCGTGATCAGGTTCTTCTCCTTTTTGCCCATCGTGATTTCGAAGCATAGGGAACAACTCTCTCATATCCCCGAAGCGCGAAGCGTCGAAGACATCTCGAACCTGGGCCCATAGTATTGTCGAGTTAGTTTAGAACCATCAGATAAGTGGGGGGACACGTGGCTACCGTTAGGCCCTCCCGGCATTTCGCTCATCGCGATTTTGAAGAGAGAAGACCCGCTCCTTCCCATCCACGAATCCTGAAATGCCGAAAGCACTCTGGGAGATAGGCGTAAAGTCACGGACCGTGGTCACTTGAGGGAGTAGAAAGGGCTGTACAAAAGGGGCCAGGAGCATCGAGTTGAATTTCAGAAGGGGGGCATTGTGTTCTCCAGATGCTGGTTCGACGTGTTCTAAATCCCGATACCTGCTTGAAACGAATGAAGAAAAGGGAGGGTGGGTGAAACCTCACTTCACGTATTAATTGCAAGGTATGGATGTCCCGATCGAAAGCCTACCTGAGATGGTCCTCTGTACTAGTTTCTTTCATGGAAGCCATGTCGAGTCCTCGACTCACCAGGGAAGCCTGCACACGCTAATTCAACATTTAAGGGCTCAGCTACCCCCTAGCACGAGCCATGCAGAATTAAGGTGGCGTATGGCAGAGGAGTACAGGCTAGATTTGATTGAAGAGACTCCTCATCCTGAAAGTCTAGTAGGCTTCTACTCAGCAAGTTTTTGGAGTATATATACTTAGTTTTGATATTTTTCAAAGGATCAATGGTAGAGTGAGGCTCCCGATTGTAAAGTTTTAACAGACCATCTAGTGCTCTGGTTATGCATCTGTATGTAAGATTTCTTGTTTAATGACAGACAGTTCTTCCTACCCCATCTAAGTTTCCCTCTCATACTGAGAGAGTTCGTGATCGACTAATTCACACGAATTATTGCAATTGTGTTATGATAAAGAATTTATTGTGGCATTATTGTATTCTCTGGTTTTCTGCGTTTGAATGTAAGAAGATCCTGTGTTTAAATGCCTTCTCCCATAGTCTGTTAGAGACCTGATGTTTACGACAAACATTGCATTTCTCTGATACAAGTCTTCCCCCCACTCACCCTTACTACATCTCACTGTCTGAAGTTTATCTAAGACCTCACCTACCCACGCATGTTCGGACTAGTTTCTGGGTTGAAACAATATTGTTTTGAGTTAACTTCAATTCGATCACCTTTTTTATAAACAAATCGTGACATAAATTGATGGGCGTCGGGCTCTTCTCCTACTGCAATCCAGGAGTGACTTCCGTCGCCAACAGGATCTATATGTCAAATTAGGGATCTATCTCAGGCATAATAAGATCTTATCCACAGGTCAAGAAAACAAGACCATTGGATCTGATGGAATCAAGTGGAATGGATGAGAAGAAAACAGTAACGGTCCATCAAGCAGAGGAGCAACTAAGAATTCCCGTGCTTAACTTTAGAAGAAAACATGAAGATCATTAAAAGGGCAGAGACAAAGTGTAATTAAACAAATTCTTCTCTTAGTCTTTCTTTTACTTGATGATATAGAGAGATACATATATGGAATTACAGAGTAAGAAAACATTTACATAGAGAAAAAACATACCAAGAAGTCTCACGCAGGAATCCTGCGAACCATGCCTTATTATTACTGGTAGATCTTCTGGAATGTTACAAAGTATCCCCTTAGGGGTTGGGAATGAATAATCAACAATCCCCTCGTCCACATTTTCCTTATTAAAATATCTAAACTGACTCTCTCCAGGCTCAATAGGTCGAGTTCAACCACCTCGGCTAAAAATAGTAACAAATCCCCAAAAAGCCTGAACTGTCCACCATGAAAGACGAGCCGAATTTCTGTAAAAAAAGGGTCTGAACAGACATTTGTTTCTCTTAAATGTTGACACTTGGGAAAAAACTTAAGGAGTTTATTGTATTTGGATATGTTCTGGACAAAAACCTCCTTTTGTTTTTCCAAATTCGCCTCCAGCTCATCGTAACAACTCCCACAAAATCGGGACTGTAACAGGAAAACCAAAAATCCAAAAAATGAGGCTGAAATACAGCTTCGATTATCCCAATTGGTGGCACCTTTGCAAAATATGGAAGAGGTTTTTTTTATTTATCCCTTTCTGAACAAAAAAATCTCTCGGGTTTTTAAAATATGTCTCCATTAGCCCAGAATCGCCTTCGGAATATGGCATGCCGAATAGGAAAAAATGGGCAAAATTTGGGAAAAGTGGGTTTTTTTGGGGATGGGTGTTATTCCAGATCCCCCTGAGGTGGTAAGCGGTTTTTTTTTTTTTTTTAAAATATGTCTCCATTAGCCTGTAATCAGCCTTCGAATATGGCACATTGATAGGATGATCAGATAGGACTGATAGATTGTGGAGCCACCACATATCCATAAGTGGTATTTAGGAAACAACTTATAGGATCCCCAGGAGCTGATGGGACATGAGGGGGTCCCTGACATGTATGGGTAGTGGTACAAATTTAGGATAAGATTTTTTTTTTTTTAATATTTTGATTTGTGTTTTAATGTTTTATGTTAAATTCATAATGTGTTTTGTTTTATTTTAATTGTTTTATGTTTTTAGTTTATTATATTTTAAGTAATGTTTCATTTTAATTCTTTTTAATTGATATGTATTTTTATTTATTATTTTATATGTTTTAATATATATGATTTGATTTTTATTTTTTGGTTAATGTTTATTTTAACAAACTAACCTAATTATTAACAATTAACTCAATTATTAATCATTAATTAATTATTAAAAATTCTAACATAAAGCTAACTATACTAAACTTATTAATTAATCTAATCATTTGTTTATTATCCTAAGTTGGTTTATTCGAGAAAGGATGAGTGATGGGTGAGACACACTCAATGAGACAAATGGGCACGGGAGTGAGTGGTGAAACAGTGGATGAAGGATGCAACAGGGTGATGGAGGATCAGGCGAACTAGATGAAGGGGGAAATGGAAACAATCGAGAGACCAACAAGACATGAACTTCATCATGAGACCCACAAATGATATATGAATCATCAGATGTCCTATAATTATAGGACCCTAACAAGTACATATCTCTTATTAGTGGTTATGACTCTTTTCATTTGTCTTGCACTAACAAGTGTCGTATTTACCCTCATGATGTGATATCTAACAATATATTCCACTCCCCCTTTAGTAAGGTGGTATTTATTCTCATGACGAAAGAAGGCTGCTTTTCTATCATAAAGATAAGGACTTCCCAACACTATGCCACATATATCAAGCGGTACAACATCTAAATCCACTTCATCAATAAACTTGGAAGCAATAGAAAATCTGACCCTACATTGTTTGGTGACATTAATTTTTGCTTGATCACATACCCAACCAAGATGGTAAGGCTTTGGATGTGGTTTCGTTACAAGACCCATATTATTGACAAGTGCTTCAGATATTAAGTCTACTTGGGAACCCAGATCAAATAATGTGTCTATCTTAGTATGTTTAGATAGAATTCGTATATGAAATAACTCATTCCTCTTTAGTTCATCAATCTGATATTCATTATTGGAACTTGAACTAGCATGAAGGGAATCTTTACCTTGTACTCCATCCACTGTGATCTTTCCTTCATCTCCTAAATCGGAACCAAGATCTTGCTACACTGTAGCAATAGTCTTTGTCTTCCATTTTCCACCGAACTGTTTTAGTTTCTTTTCTGGATGTCGTTTCCAACATTGTTCTTCATCATGACCTCTCTTCTTGCAATGAGTGCAAGATGATTTTCCTCCTTCTCTTGTTATTGTAGTGGTCTTCTTGTCCTTCCTTTTGAACTTCTTGAAATTCTTGTGTGGGAAATTGGAAGGTTTCTTCGTGGGTTCTTCTTGAACATGTTTCCCCTTGTTCTCAAGGTGAGTGGCTTGCACACAAACTTCATCAAGACTAGTGGGGTTAAACAAGAGAAAAGTATGACAAATATAACTATGAAGTGCGCCAATATACTTCATTAAAGTTTCATAAGAATCCAAAGGAATGTTCAATGCTAGAGATTTCTTCCTAAATTCTTCTGTGAAACTTTGTACAATTTGACCTTTACTCCGCCTTAACGTTTGCCATTCCATCATTGATTTATGTAAATACCCTAATGGATAGAACTTCTTCCTTATCTCTGATTTAAATTATGACCATGAGGAAAGAATATTACTACACTTACTTCTGTCCTGTAGCTTTCTCTCCCACCATACAAGAGAGGTGCCTTCCAACCGAAGAGAAGCCAATTGCACTTTAAATTTCTCTTTGTCAATATGATGAACATGGCAATATACTTCAACCTGTCAGATCCAATTATCTAGATTTTCAGGATTAGAATCTCCATTAAACATAGGTAAAGAAAACTTTACATCTAGATTTAATAATGGTTTCTTAAAAGAGGCTTTATGGCTAGAATGATGAGAGTGATGAGAATGCTCAGAGGAAGAAGAACTAGAACTTGAAGGAGAAGATGGAGGCTCAGGAGAGTCTCCTCCAACCCCTTGGTTTACCAAAGCATCATCATCTACATGTGCTTCCTTTCTCTTCCCTTTCTTCTTCATCCTCTTCTCATAACATGCATACATTCATTCGACCATTTTTGACATGCGATAAAAGACCATGTGAAAGTTTTTCTCCCGTTCATAGCGCCTGTCCTCTTCTGCCATCTTCTTCCTTCGGGATGCACTACCAACTTCGGGATTGAAAGTCTTAATATTTCCTTCAACCTACTTATGCTCGGCCCTAGTAAGCAATCATACTCAACAATTAAAGTCAAAGATGACTGCTCTGATACCAACATGATCCGAGATCTTTTTGTCAGGTGACTTATTAAATAATTGTATTAAATGAGCATAAACTAAAGTACACCATAAATAAGGAAAAACTCAAAGTGAAAGAGACATAATCATGCAATATGAACACAAAGAACTTGATAACAGAGTTCGTCCCCGATGGACTACATCTCTAGGTCCTATTCTCAAATGGGTAGGTCTTTTTATTATCTCCACAAAAGAATTGGGAAAAATACATAAGTATACCTCATTCTAGAGTTAAGCTATAGAATATTTGCTCAGATCAGAAATATAAAACCACCACTGTGTTCGTGGTGTCGTTTTACCTAAAAATGACTATCTCCATGCCTCGATCTGAGCCTAACACTCTTTGGCCCAAGAGGCACCCTTGCCTCGGTTTGCATGCCATTGCTACTCCAATAAATGATTGGACAGATCCCGAAATCCATGCCCATTCCCAAAAGCTGTGAAAAAATCCGTACTGTACGAACGCGCTCGGTCTCACATGTATGTCGTGCTCTGTGTTCCGAACTCTGGCGAACACCCCTTCTTATACCAAAATTTGGGCGGTTAGCATTGATGAGGAGGTTGGGCGCATTGGTCGACATAACTATATTTAGAACTTGGTTAGGTGGAGGTTCTGGGGTCAAATCCCATGGGCTCCCCTTTTAGTGTGTTTTTTTTAAAACAAAAAACCGAACGGACGCTAAATATGGAGGACCACTTGGTGGATGGCTAAACTTGGAGGTAGTTGGAATATGCCCTTAAAATGGCGGAATGTTGTTAAGAAGATGACAGAGATTCTAATGCACATTTGGTGGTTACTAATTATGGCAGACTATGCCATATATATATCGAAATTGCTTCCATATTTGGCGGAGTTTTGATATTATATATATTTTTTAAATTCAGCCACAGAGCCTCCTTGTACATTTCAGGGGTGCCACGTGGCTCCTTCCTATTGGGCCATGTGGAATTCACTGATTTTCCCACCTATGTGCTGATGTCACCTTGGGACACGTGGATCCTTCTGGGGTGGTGCCACGTGGCACTTTTTTATTGGTCCACATGGCGCCCTAAAAAGTCCAAATTTGAGTAACATGTGGCAGCCTATGGTGCTACCATGTGTCATGATGATGTCATGATGACATCATCATGACACATGTCACCCTCAGTGCTTGCCACATAGGTTGTACAGATGCTGACATCAGCAGTACAGATGCTGACTCATCCCTGCTGATTGGGCTAGGTTGACCAAAACTTTGACCTCTTACATCTTTTGATCCCTAACTCCGTTTGACGATCCATTTGCGCCATTATAAATCTTGCGATGAACTCTTTGGGATCATTCCATTTTCATAGAGTTTTGGGAACTTTAATTTTTTTTCCTTTTGTTGTCTGCTGAAGCCATTCTGAGCGTCTCGAGTTGCCTCTGTGAAGTCTGAGTTGTCCTTAGCCTTCTCTGGATCCTTTTTTGGATCAATGTTATATAATAAAAATGCACATGGACTCTAATTAAATGGTGAATATTGCATTGGGTATTTTGCAGGATTATTTTCTTTGAGTTATACAATTTTTATGGTTTAGGATCTTTCGTGGGTCACCAGTTGACACCGACATAAGCTTCATGAATGGCAACCATTGATTGCAAAATTAGCATAAACCAAATTCATAAGTGAAAATCCAATAAATATTACAACGAACATTTTCACATGGGTGAAATCATACATAAACTATCATAACCCCGTTTCATAGAAATGTTGATCCAACATCCAATTTAATTAAAATGAAAACCAATCATAAATGAAATTCAGAATAATGATAATGGCCCATATAAAAAGATAAACACACACACACACACACACACACACACACACACACATCGAATTTTTACATCGATTTTTCTAGAAAACAAAGAATTTTTGAGTGCTTAAGATTAAAGGAAGTTGTGGTGGGCACGTTTGGCAGTTTTTTGGAGCTGAAATTTCATGGATAAAGAGGCTATGGTCCTTTGAGTAACGATCTATTTGAGAATTCTTCAAGGGAAGCAAGCATTGTTTTTTTGGGAGAATTTGTGTGTAGTTGTAGAATTCCTAAGGTCACACCAAGTAGATTTATTTCCAAAATGTGTTGGAATCCCTCGAGGGGAGTGGAAAGACATGAGGGAAAGGCATGAGGGAATTTGAGCAGTGAAGGGGGATTCCATCCCTTAGGTTGTGCAGGTTGAGGTGAAGAGAGATGGTGGACTTGAATTAGCTGTAGGAATTAAATTTTGAGAGGGGGACATTAGTTAGCCTTAGGGACCATTGTCTCTCTTGGATTCACAACCACAACTCGAGGGTGACTTATTGTTGAGAATTGGAACAAAACGTCTATGGTTTTGAGGAACATCCATCCCCTACAATGGGTTGCATATTTATTAAGATATAAGTGTCCTTATTTAAATGGTATTGATGTTAATTGTTGATATAGATTTTATGCATTTTACTCTGATTTATCTTGGTTATTGCTGTTTGGTGTGAGAAAAAAGATGCATTCATATCTCTATTTTATGGTTGAATGATTTTGTATGAATTTAGTTGTTGATGTGCATAGTAAGAGTAGTTATATTTATGTTTTTATTTAGTATGGATAGTTGAATGAGCTTTAATGTCACGTTGTATGTTAATTTCCACATTTAGTATTGGTATTAGAAATTTTATTGGGTCATTTTAGCAGTGACGTAGACTAGTTGGGGGTTGGGTACATTACAAAGTGGTATCAAAGATTTTGATTCAACATTGGACCCATATGGGCCAGGAACTAGTGTGAATTTAGGAAAATTTGTTCTTACAAACTTTGGTCTGAGAAAATTGGGGAAAAATGGTGGAGAACTAGAGTGGAATCCCCAAATTTGTGGGAAAAATTCAAGATTGCGTTGCCTCATAGCTGTATGAGATGTTCATTTCATCAATTGGCTAGATTGAACAGTTAGATTCGGCCTACAAGGTCAAAATTCAAAATCTAATGGTAGTAGAAGGAACTGGGAGAGTTTGACGAATGGATGGCCAAGATCGCATTTGATCTTGAGATCGACGACCCAAATCCGTTGTAATAAATTTAAAAAGTTATAAAGTTTCAGAGTTTGGCAAGGTCAAGAAGATCAATGGTCGAGATTCATTTTTGACAATTGAGAAATGAGACAGATTGATGGACTGGATTTGTTTTTGGTCGTTGGGAAGTTGGAGCAGATCGATGGTCAAGATCAATTTGAGTGATAGATCAACAATTTGGATTCATCGGGGATTTAGTCAAAATTTCTAATTTTTGGAAATTCACTAAGAGAAATCGACGACAATCGATGGTCAGATCGACAAGTTTGAAGAAAAGTTTGGTTTAGCCAAAAGAAATCTCTGGTGGTCGATGGCCAATGATCGGGCATTGGAATATTTGGACGAAGTTTGATAGATCAATAGTTGAGATCATTTTTGAATGGGATTTCGATGACCCAAATTCATTGAGGATTTTGACGAAATTTCTAAGTGTTGTAGTTGATGAAAGAAAATCATCGATGATCGATGGTCGGGTCAGCCAAATTGGTAAAGTGTTTTAGTCAAATTGTCAATGACCGATGGTTAGTTTTTGTTCGATTCAGTGAAGTGTTTCAATCAAACAAGGGGACAATGTTGATTTTTGATGGTCGATGGTTGGGTGTCGGCCAATTTGGTGAGGTGTTCGAGCCATCCAAGAGAAATGGTCGATGATCGATGAAAGAAAGGGGGTGATGATGCAGCATGCCACATCAACATCCACGTGTCATGCCACATAATCCAGAGTGCCATGTTAGAGTCTACATGTCATGCCACATCAACATTCATGTGTCATGCCATGTCAGCCAAGAAATGGCCAATGGCCAACAGTCGGGTCAACTAAATTGGAGAAGTTATTTTTTCAATCAACAATAATGGTTGATGGTCAGGTTGGTTGAATTGAGAGAGTGTTTCATCCGCCAATGAAAATTACCAATGGTCGAGTAGGCCAGTTCATAGATGTATGCAATTGGTTGGAAAAGGAAAATGGTTGATGGTCGGGTCGAAAATTTAGGCAGATCAATGACTGAGATATCACCCAATTTTCAAATTGATGACTTACATTTCAAGGCTTCTATAACAGTGAAACAATCAAATTTCTATGATTTTTTTGGGTTTTTGAAGGTCATGAACTTGAGGGGTGATTTTGAGGCCTTGAATGACGTTTGGAGAAATAAAAACCCATGAGAACTAAGTGTACCAAGGAATTTTTTATCTGTGCAGATTAACTTGGAGGGAGATATCCAATGAGCTACTCCAAGTGCAAAACATATCTTGTATGAGAAATTTATAGTTGAAACAATTAAGGTAAAATTTCAACACTAGTTTACTTCCAAAGGGAATAACTCATTGCTTAGAAGTTCGTTTGAGGCACAAGAGTAGTCTATGGAAATATTATGAACAAAAGAAGACAACCATGGGGGAAAATTTGGTATCTGGGTACATGAAAATGTGGAGGAAGATAAATAATACCATGTAGCATACATGGATAGATTGAGAAAAACAATCAAAACTTCTCAAGACCCTAACTTTCAGCTTGGAGCTCAGATTTGAGAAAACAAATAGTCATTGAAAAAGTATTGAGGAGGAGAAGACATTTGTCCACCCAAAATTTTGAATTGGACACTAAAACTTCTCAAAAAGTAATAAATACATTTCTGTAACAGTGAGTGAGTGGAAAATTACAACTTGTGAATGTTGTAACTTTTTGCTTAGATATCAAAATGAGGCATGGGTACAACCATTGGAGAGCTATTTCGAAGAAGAATTTGTTTAAGGAAATATATTTTTGAATTAGTGCATTATTTCCTTCATAAATTGAAGTGAATAATAACCTATAATATAATTAGTAAATATTTTACAAAATTTCTTAATTCTAACAACAATTATTGCATGCACATTCTTACATAATTAGAGATACAAGAAAGCACAATTTAGTTCCTATGTGAGAACTTTAGATATGGATGATGGACAAGGGTATTAAAACCATGAGAACAAGATAAGAGGTCTACATGTCAGTATGGGAAATGATGAGATAGATTCTAATGGAAGAAGAGATGGGAAAGATCGTGTAACTATGAGAATCTTGCAAAGAGAAGTGCAGAGATATATAGTCGATAATGAAAAGATCATGAAATCTTGGAAGGAGATACTACAAAGCCTAAATATGTTGTAGCATCAAGTCAAAAAATATTCAGGCACAAAACAAGAAGCTAGTGCAAGGAAAGTGGAAGTCTCTAGATCTCATGATAGGAGGGATGATCATGGAGGGTCTAGATAGTCAAGGAGTACTATCAGGCATCAACATCATCATTCCCCAGAGAACTCGACCAGAAGAGAATATGCACCTTCAATGTTGGTAAGCACCCAAGTATGTCTCCTGTTAGGCATCAAAGAAGGAGACACATATCATATAGCTTTCAAGGGGAGTTTTAGAATATCAAGCCACCATCATTTGGTAGAGAGAACAAGAAATGAGAAGATGTAGAACCATGGTTGTTGGGAATAAGTAAATATTTCCAGTTTTATGACTACTCATCAAATGAAGAAGCAAAAATTGCAACCTATCACTTTCAAGGAAAGACGTCTTTGTGTTGGGATCGACTAAAGCAGGTTAAGCACCTTGATGAGAAGAGAATTTATTGGAAACAATTCAAGAAATATTTCCAGCAGTAGTACTTGTCAAATAAATATTATGAAAAGAAGATGCAAGATTTATTTGAACTCAAACTTGGGAACATGACCATGGATGAATATGAAAGGAAAATTTTGGAACTTCTCATGTATGTGAGTTTCATCGGAGATGAGAAGGTCAAAATTCATAGGTTCCTGAGTGGATTTCCATTCTTCTACAAGGACAAAATTCAGTTTGATGAGCCCAAGAATCTAGAAGAATCTATAAAATTTAGTTTTCTTTGGGCGACATGGTTGAGGGTGAATCCTAACCATTACAAGGCATAAATAGGTAGACACAACATCATGGTTGGGTGAACGATGTGGTGAGGCAAGGGAATATGTACATGCAATTCTTGGAGTAGATTGGATTATTGTGCCATGAGGAGAGACAATGGAGCCGATTCGCTGCAGAAGACGTTTTTTCAAGGTGACTTCATAATGCAACAAGGTGAGGGGAGACCTTGCCTTGGTCTAATATCATTGTGTGTATCGAACAAATTGTGAAAGGAAGTGACCAGTTTGTGCATGAGGGTGTGCAACCTCAAGGAATGTGACGGTTGAACTAGCCATTGGACTAGTTCATGATTTGAGTGAGAGAAACAACATGACAAGATCGTCAATATTACAGATGCATAGAGGTTGCAACACTCAGAAATTGTGGAGGATATCCTTAATGAAGATCCAACAGTGGCAACAACGATGAGGCAAGGATGGACACTTTCCTTAGTCTTTGGATTTGAACAAGGTGATGGAGATGCAACATAAAATACTAAGTTTGTACATGAGGAAGTGCATTCTCATGAGTTGGGCACGATGGTTAGATTAGTTACCAAATGAGTCCAAGGCATGGGGGATATTAATGTGCAAAGACATGGTAGAATTGGTTAAAGTATGGGTGCACCAAAAAGATCACAGGAGTTCAACACTTAGGAGAAATTTTCAAGTGAAGTGGGAAGCAGTTAGTTGTGGTAAGCAGGAACAAAAACAATGGAACTGAACAACAACAAGGAAGAAACATCACAACGAGAGAGTGCAATAGAGTTGGGTGACTTTCCTCCTTGGAGTTGGGTGAAGTGACCACATTGAATCAGGAAATAAATCGTGTGGAGTTGGGTGTAGCACAACTTGGTTTGTGGAAACTTAGGGTTTTCAGTCCACAGGGGAAACTTGGGGTTTCCACTTTGGCATAATTTGGGGTTTCATGTTGGAATAAAAATTGGGGTTTCCAGTAGACTTATTGGAAGCAGAGGCATGATTTCATGCAGGGACTTGGAGATCACATATTGTGTGGATGTTTCTGGAGACGGAAACAAATTGAGGTGGGGGAGGATGTAAGGCCTTGGTATCTTAGCTCAAGCACACACACTTCCACCAAAGTCTGAATCAAGCAGGTAGGATGATTAATACGATTGAAGAAATGAACGTCTTCATATAGAAGGGAGTTGGGCTTCCTTTGGCACATGACGTGCCAAGGGACAACTCCACCTGAGGTTCCTTGTGATGAAAGTTAGATGGAAGACAGTTTATCGAAGAGTTGAGGGAAAGACTTGGGCACTCCATCAAAAAAGAAAAATTAGCTAAGGCATGGGGGGCACACTTAGGAGAGTTGACCCAACTCACCTAAGGGGTGTGCACACCCAACATGACAATTCAGTTAGATGTATGGGGCATATCTCCATGAGAGGTGCACCAAGGTTGGGCGCGTCGGTCCCAAGGGGTGTGATGTTTGACAAACACATGTGTTTGTTTTGGAAACTAGGTCTACAAAGAGGAATAATGATTTTTTTGAACATGAGTTCACAAAGAGGAACGAAACCCCCAAAGGACATGATGGTTCATGATGGTGACCTTTGGAGAGCCTATAAGAGAAAAAGGGTGCACAACCAAAGAAGGAGAGTTTTGGAAATACCAAGAGACAAGGAGAGCTCTATTATTTTGAGGAAGATGAAGAGGAGGAGCTCCCTCAAAGAGACAAGTCACTCCACTCTAGGAGTACTTGTACTACCTTGAGGAGGAGGGTTCGACAGAAATAACTGAGAAGATTTATCTTGGGAAAAATTTGGCTAAGTATGGAAAATATAGCTCTGTGGAGGCATGTGTGAGGCATAATAAAAATCTATCAAGTCTAGGAAATGAAGAGACATAAAGTCTAAAGTTGGAGGCACGTATGAGGTGCACCATAGGTGGGAGTGAATATAGTTGTGACAGAGAGTCTTTTGGTGACTAATATGTTGATGTGTGTCTTGGTGAGGTGAGGTGAGTCGTTTGACTCTACTGAAGTTGTAAACTAAGACGATAGTGATCATGTTGTAACTATTCTTCTATAAAAAAGACTTAGCCAGGTATTAGGTATAGTTCATGTTTCCCACACTATATCTATGTTTCTCTTGGCTATTTCATTTGTTTCTTTGTTCTCTTCATTTTTCATGGATGCATGCTTAAAAATGACTAAGTGTTAAAGAAATTAACAAATGTCTAAGTATACAAGATTTGCACTAGAGTAGGAGTATGACTCATCGATAGCCTAGAACAAAGTATGGGTATGCTCTAGGTATAGAGGCGTAGTCTGAAGGAATAAACCTTGGTTTTTCCAACCAACCAAACATGAAATGTTGCAGTGTCACATGCCCCTAAGCACCCATCACTAGCCTTGTTGAACTCCAAAGACTAAGGCAAGTTTCCATCCTTGCCTCATCGTTTTTTCCATTGTTCAATCTCCGTCAAAGAGATCCTCCACAATGCCTAAGTGTTTCACTTTGAACCTACTAGTGCATCCATACTCTTGACCATTTTGTAATGTTTTTTCTCTCAACCAATTCATGCACTAGTCAAATGGTTAGTTCAACCTTCACACTCCTTGAGACTGCACACCCTCATGCACAAACTAGTCACTTCCTTTCGCAATTTGGTCCGTCCGCACAATGATATTAGACCAAGGCAAGGTCTTCCCCCACCTTGTTTCATTATTAAGTTGACTCAAAACAAAGTCTTCTGTGACAACTCGACTCCATTGTCCTCCTCATTGCACAGTTAGTCAATCTACCCCAAGAATTTCACATCCAGATTGCCTTTTCCTCACTACTTCGTCACCCAACCATGTTGTTGCATCTACCTCTCTATGCCTTGGAATGGTTAAGATTCACCCTCAACCATGTTGCCCAAGTAAAACTGAATTTAACCCTTCTTCTAGATTCAAGGACAATGTAAGGTATTCAAAGGCCTATATCTATCCAAGATATTTCAACATTGCAGTGGAAAAGAAGTTTCAGAAAAGGGTGCAAAATATATGAAAACCATATGGAAGAGCTAATGAAGGATAAGGAGCCAAGTATTGAATATTATCTAGTATTTAAAGAATATGAATATGTGTTTGGGGAGTTTCCAGGATTTCCACCAAAGAGGGATATAGATTTCTCTATTGACTTAATTCCCGGAGCTTCCCCAGTGTCCAAAAATACCTACAGAATGAGCACATTGGAGCTAAAAGAATTGAAAATGCAGCTAGAAGAGATGTTGAAGAAGGGGTATATATGCCCAAGTGTTTGTTCTTGGAGTGCCCCAGTTATTTTTGTCAAGAAAAAATATGGAACGTTGAGGTTATGTATTGACTTCAAACAACTGAACAAGGTTACAGTCAAGAATAAATATCTTTTGCCAAGGCTTGATGATATTTTTGATCAGCTGAAAGGAGAAAAGATATTCTCCAATATTGACTTGAGGTTAGGATATCATTGAGTGATAATCATAGAAGAATCGATTGGAAAAACAACCGTTCAGACAAGGTTAGGACACTAAGAATTTGTAGTGGTTCCTTTCGGGTTGACAAATGCGTCTGCTACATTTATTTTTATGATGAATGGGGTGTTTATAGATTTCCTAGACAAGTTTTTCATTGCATTCTTGGATGATATTCTTATCTATTCCAAGACAGAGGAGGAACATGAGAAACATTTGAGGATGGTACTATAAGTGTTGAGAGAACACCAATTGTATGCCTAATTGAGTAAATGCACTTTTTATCAAAAGAAAATCCATTATTTGGGTCACAGTATTTCAGAAGATGGCATAGTAGTGGACCCAGATAAAAATGAAGCAATTAGAAGTTGGCCAACACAGACAAACATTTCATAGGTTAGATAATTTATGGGTCTTGTTGGTTACTACAAGAGATTCATTGTGGGATTCTCCAAGATTGCACACCCACTAATATCTTTTCAAAAGAAAGGACTAAAATTTGAATGGAGTTCCAAGTGTGAAGAAAACTTTCAGCACTTAAAGGATTTACTAACCAATGCACCTATTTTAAAAGTTGCAGATCCATATGAGGATTTTGTTGTGTGCACAGATGCATGCAAGGAAGGGATCATTGGAGTCCTTACACAAAATGGACATGTAATTTGTTATGAGTCCATAAAATTGAAGGAGCATGAAATAAACTAGGCTACACATGACTTAGAGTTGGCAGCCATGGTACATGCTTTAATGATGCACAGGAATTACCTTATGGACAAAAAAATTGAATTAAGGATAGACCATAGTGGTCTGAAATATTTTTTTTAAAAACGAACACTAAATGCTAGACAAACTAGATGGTTGGAATTTCTTCGTGAATATGACTTTGACATAAAGAAGATAAAAGGAAAAGATAACAATGTGGTTGATGCACTCAAAAAAAAGGTTCATAAAATGTATGATGCAACCATTAGTATGTATAGGATAGATCTAAAAGATAAAATTCTAGAGGTTGTAACAACAAACCAAAATTATGTGCAAGTTAAAGTAATATTGTAGTATAATAATGTACAATAGAAATAAAAGGATCACAAGCTAGAAGAGAATGGAATCCTCTTATTTTGTAAGATGCCAGATCTCTTATAATAACTTAAAACATAAATATTATAGAGAATAACAACATAACAACACAATAGATGAGACCACATCACCAAAATAATACCTTTATTGATAGGAAACAATGTTCACTTGCCTCTTCAAGGAAGAAACCTCCAACAGAGCAATGCTCTATGACAATAATTCTCAATATGAGACTTCTCATACCCTCGACTCCTATTTATACTAAATCTATCTACCAAAAGAACAATCTAGAGGAAGATCTTCTAGAAGCAGAAGCTTCTATTAGGTCTTCTTACATTTGACTTATTCTTCCTTATTACTAGGAATTATTAATATTGGCCTTTATTACATAGAAAATATATTATTCTACCTATGTGAGGGGTTAGGGAGGTTAGGTCCCTAACATTATCCCCCCTTTAAAAACAACCTTTTCCTCAAGGCTTGAGATGAGGAAATTGTTTCAGAATGTTAGTTGGCTCCCAGATG
>SNQJ01S0102319.1:0-30610 GCA_010110895.2 Picea sitchensis
GTAACTGTATTATTTTTAATAAAAAGATATGGAGTGAGAGAAAAATATTTAGCTGTATATAACGCAAGGTTCCTGTTAAAGAGAAAACTCACACATAAACAGAAGAAGAAATTAGTATAGAAATAATTGACGTAGTGTAAATAAATAAATAATTCTGTAAATGCAGATTGGTCTTACACCCGCTGATAGCTGGTGCAGAGGAAAGACAATAACCAATTACAGAAAGATGAAATCCCTTCACTATAGTAGTGGTCGTACTAAAGTATAGCGATACACAACAATTATGAAAAGTGAAATGAAATGAAACGTGAAACATAAAGACACAAACTTGTAACACAGTCGTGACGGGATCGAGAATCTTCAGAATTTGCTTGTATTAACTTCCCGAATTCTAAAACTCTATTACATCAATACCAAAAAGGTCCATCCTTTTCTTCTTCTTTTTGTGATCTATTTATACAAATTTGTAGATCAGTTTAGAAACTCAACGGTTTCATAAATTTAGTTACAAATGAGAGGAGAGAAATCACTCCATCTCTCCTACTTTATTTTCAAAAGGTGTCAGTTGCTTGTCTTTGCGTGGATTCGGTGCATATGTTACATTTATCCACAAACTGGGATACAAGCTACGAAGGTTCTGATTGATAGCTGGCCTCGGCGAAATAGCATTCTTGGGCTAACTGTGGAAGCTTATCACCCATTTGTGCATCAATGATGTCAAGGGCACTTAGTTGTGCGCTAGGTTGAATTAAGTGTTTTTCAAATTGAGCCATGTCCACCCTGTCCATCTTAGAGATATCTGCCGAATCTCTCTCATTCTTCTCCTTCAGATCAAGGGAAATCTGCTCCACATTCATTTTCCGTAACGTCTCTGAGTCACCTCCACTCTCCATCCCTAACAGCTCACCATCTATAGCATTGAAGGCTTCCTCTAATGAACTGGTTACTTTTTGGGCCTGTTCCTTGCTTAAGGTAATATTATGTTCCCAATCCTTTAACAGAATATTACCTCTAGTTTGTTCAGCGATGGTGAGTACGGGAGAACCTGCCGAAAATCTGTTGTTAGTAGCTATCACCGCCTCTTGAAAGGAGACCCGAGCAGCCTCTGCGTTCCTTTCTTTGACAGTCAGATTCTCGGAAATCCGATGCATCAACATGCAATATTCTCGAATCACTCCCACTTTGTTTAGCAGACTCTGTTGTACAGAAGAGATCCTGCTCCGAATATCGATCGCTCGGGATTTAAACCCCTTGACATCGATCATCCTGCTTTCAGTGACCTATAACTGAGCCTGCAGCTCTGTGATCATATTCTTCTGCTGACCCGCATGTATCCGACCATCTCGGATCACTGAATGCGCTTGTTCCAACTTGGTTTTGAGGACTTCTATTTCCTTTTTATCAGCCAGTTGGGCCAATTCTATTTCCCCACTCACCTAACTCTTAGCGCTTTCTGCGGCCGAATCTACTCTGGCTTCGAGAGTCTTGATCAGGCGATTCTTTCTTTTGAGCTGACTTTTTAACATCCCGACCGAGAATTGATTCGCCGACACATACGCTCCTAGCGTTCTTGCGATCTCTGTGGTGAATTCCTCATTCTTTTTGTTCTTTCCATCGGTCATCACTTTGAACCTTTTAGTAGTCGATCCTTCGTCCTGGTAAACCTCCCTCTTCACAACTGCTTTTCTCTTTTTGTCAAATAAGAACTCATTTGGGGGAAGTTCTTCTGCTCTGATAGGCATTAGCTCCTCACCGAAAATCCATCCTTCTTCTATATTTCCTTGCGTTAACTGCAAGGGGGTGACAGAAGAGATGGGTTCCCTGATCTGCTTCGCTGCCTTTCCTGGTGTGACGACTGAGTCCTACTTCTTCAGAGGATCAGGGGTCTTCGTCCAGTTTCTGGACTTTGGGTTTCTGGAGGGTCTGTGTTTTTTACTTCCACCTCTGAACTATGTTCCTTGGGTGGGTCCATAGTCTCTTCTTATGCTTCGGAATTCTTCCCATGCTCCCCTTCCTGGTGTTTTCGAGGGTTAGAAATTTGATCCTCAGAACCTTTAGCACTCTTCTTTTTATCCTCGGAAATACTCAAACCTCCCAACGCAGTGGGAAGGCTTCTTCGCCTATGTTCTTGGAATTTTAACACGGATGCCATGTCTTCGGGTGCTAAGGATCGGATCTGACTAGCACTTCCCTATAAGATCTCGCACCTCGGAAAATGTCATCCGAGGGTGAACACTCGTGTTCAAACTTCTTCATCCCACAATTTTCCAAATGGTTGCTTACAATTTTCTGGGGATCATGTTTTTTATATTCAATGGAGACCAAACTCAGGTCTTCCAGGGCTGCAGCCTCGACTTTAGCATGCCTGAAATCCAATAAGGAATAAGAATTTAGCCGAACAGGGAAAAACGGCCATACCTTCTTCGAAGATGCTTTGAGATCTTTACTCACCCCACCAATAACTGTTTGTCAGGCGATCTCGTGACAGGCCAGCTTGTCGGGGATGAACAGTGGTAGCGCAAGTGGGGGAACAGTAGCCTCGAACACTCTGAAATAGGAAAACTCCGTTTCTACGTACCAGTCTGCTATACCACTCAGATTTACAACAATGCTGTCTGAGATACGAGGTGGTGAATGACCAAAAATGGCGATGTGCAAGGGCACCATCACCCAGTTAAAGATTTCGTAGATAAATTTTCCCGCTTTATTCTCCCACAGTTTGTCGTGGTACTCATGTACAGGTTTTTCTAGGGCTGGACTCCAAGCCCAGTTCATCAAAGGGAACGGTGTCATGGAACATATTGCATCCATGATATACGTAGACATGAAAAAAGAGGATGGTCTCCCACTTTCCTTCTGCTCTCGGTACTCGGTGACCCGGTTGAACAAACTGTCCGAGAGTATCTTAGCCCAATTAAATGAGCAACCTTCTACTACCCGAAATATGAGAGGTCCCCACGCAATGTAGAAATGCAATGTATCCTCCTTTTCAAATAGTCGGCATGTCATCATTGCCACATACATATACTGTGGCTCCAACGAAGCAATTGAATAGATGCCCTGGTCATTTGCTCTGAATTTCACGGAGCGCGAAACCCAATCCTTTATCAAACCGGGCATGGTTTTTTCATATTGAGTGCATTCCTTCTCTTTGAATCCCTCCAGGAATTCAACATCATATGTGTATTCAGATGTTGTTGGGAGCTCATACATGGTTTGGATATGCTCTGGTCTAAAAGTTCCGACCGTGGTCCGTTGGTCGCTTATGATAGTTCTGGTGGGTAGGTTTATGTGATCTAACGCCCATCAGATCATGTCATAATATGGGAGTAACCGTGGTCTGGTTGCAACCCGGTGCATTCCCGATTGAACAACTATATTGTATTTAGTGTTTAGGTCGTCATTTTCGTTATCATTGTCGTCGGAGTCTGAATAATTCACCAACTCAGATTGCAGAATATCTAAAACAAACGACCAGCTAGGGATTGAGCCGCCACTCCGGGGTGAAGTGTCAGAGACATTATCCGGGCCTTGCCCTGCAACCTCGATATTCGCCTTCGCTGCTCTCCTTGGAGCCATGGCTAAAACTTGTGTTTTCTCTCTTCTGCGATAGACCTGTGTATACATGCATAAATTAGTTCACTCGGAGAAAGGTGAGCTCTGTGCGCTTATGAAAATTTTTTTGAAATAAAATGAAACTCCTGTATATATTTGAAAATTCTATACTCTTCGACATAGGTATGTCAAATCGCAATTAGAAACGAATTTATTGCATAAAATCTGATCTCATTATTCGTAGATTTACTCTAATCTTCCATTAATGACATCAATGTCTGGTGGTCTGACGGTTAGTCAGAGTATGGAGAGTAAAAAGTTACCTCGGGAAATGTGCAACCCTCGATGCGCGGGACATATTTTGCATTATTTTAAATTTTCAAATCTTAGCAACGTAAATAATTTTCTCGTTGTTCGCTGCATCGTGAATTTCCTTTTTACATTTGACTTCTTCAACTCGCGAGACTGCGAGTGCCGATTTCAACTTAATTAACAGTAATCGTGATTTGGAGCATCATTAATTATATAATTAATCTATTCGCCATATCGCGACTCGGAACTTCAAAGATAGATTTTTGGGAGAATGGTTTTCCGAGTCGTGAAACTGCGATGTGACGATAATTAAGGCTCAAATTATGGGAATAAAATCTTATATTAGGCTACTAATTAATCTTTCTATAATCATGTCGCAATCTCGTGAGTCGGGGTTTTAGACGCCTTAACTTTATGAAAGAAAGTGCCGAGTGACGAAGCGCCGAGAACAAATTTTAACCATGGTTAGTCTTTTACCAGGGTTAGCCCAAAAGTACCTCGTGTCCTCGACTCTCGGGGCTGTAAAATGAAAAATTTGGGTTTGACGAACGCTGAGGCACGAACTCCCGACAACGTCTACTCATGAGTTAAAAGTTTTACCCTAGATAATGTCTTAGGAGAAAATTAAAAATGACCTCGCTGTTTCGTGACTCGGGAAGTATGAATTCAAGAATTAAAGTATCTGACTTGCGAGACCCCGAAATAAAACAAAAGAGTGAACATACTCGCGAAAATGGATCTGCTTTAAAAGTATAAAAAGCATTTCTATTCAGGCGACAAGATTTCAGAGTTTTAAGATCTCGGAAGGAAAAAGAAAATCAACTTTAGATTTCAAGTTTCAAGAATTGAAAATTGTAAAGATTTAAAAACAAGAGCGGCTCCAACACATCCAACGCTCTAATGCCAAGCCACAGGAGGAAATTTGGTTACACTACATGTTGCACCAAATTATGTACATGCAGAAAACCAACTGTCACAACAAATTCCATATGCCCAAATTATATCACGAGAACACAAAAGTTCAGGGTTACTTTCACTTAGAACTTGAACTCGAAGTACATATGTCATAATTTTTGGTAAGGTTGTTGTTTTGTATGGATATGGAGATGTTGGTGAGGGTTGTGCTACAACAATGAAGGTTGTTGGAGCTAGGGTCATTGTTACAGAAATTGATTCTATCTGTGCCCTGCAAACTTTTATGGAAGGTCTTCCTGTTCTCATCTTAGAAAATGTAGTTATCTCTGCTAATATTTTTGTGACAACCATTGGTAATAGGGATATCATTATATTGGATCACATAAGGAAAATGAAGAACGCTGCCATTATTTGCAAAATTGGTCACTTTGACAACACGATTACTTAGTAGTAGCTTACTCTACCACAATCTGGAAAAAGAAAAAACTGTCATTCTGGGTGTTTGTCATAGCTTTGGAAAAAATCATGTCACACATCTGAGGAGTTCTTTGTTATATTTATAGAGGCAAGAAAAGTTGCAATTTGGGAGTTTACAAGAATTAAGATAATATTTAGTGACATGAGAGATTCATGTTGGCATGTTTTACAGGTAGCGTATGCTTGTCATTGATGGAAAGTACAACAGTGATGATGGCTTGAGTATAGGTATAATGTGCCAGGCGGGCACCAGAAGTATTTTGGGAAGACACAATAGAGTAAGCTCATGAAGACCATAAGAGATAGTGTAGAGGTGCAAGCAGAGTGCAGAGTATGCATGTTTGTCATTGATGGAAAAGATCACGACCAGTAGCACAACGATGATCGCATGGAAAGATCAGAAGCTAAATTCCATTTCGGGTATCAGAAACAAAGACTCCATTTCAGAGTTCCGGATACTGGGAGTTGGAGGAGTAAAGAGTCTAGACTCTTCATCACAAGAGTCCCAAAGTGCCAAAATGCGAAACGCCAAAAATCCTGAAACAGGCACATCAACCAGAGTTTCGGATACCGAGAGTTGGAGGAGTCAAGAGTTGAGACTCTTCATCACAAGAGTCCTGAAGTGCCGAAATGAGAAACGTCAAAAATCACGAAATAGGCACATCAAACGGAGTTTTGGATACCGGGAGTTGGAGGAGTCAAGAGTCGAGAATCTTCATCACAGGAGTCCCGAAGTGCCGAAATGCGAAAAGCCGAAAATCCCAAAACAAGCACATCAACCGGAGTTTCAGATGCCGGGAGTTGGAGGAGTCAAGAGTCGAGACTCTTCATCACAAGAGTCCCGAAGTGCCAAAATGCGAAACACCAAAAAATCCCAAAATAGGCACATCGACCGAAGTTTTAGATACTGAGAGTTGGAGGATTCAAGAGTAGAGACTCTTCATCACAGGAGTCCCGAAGTGCTGAAATGCGAAATTGCGAAAGTGCTGTATGGATAAGTGCTTGGTCACCGCCGGTGGTCACATCGTTGAAAAGCTGTAGAGAAGAGCTCGAAGAGACAAGCTCCATTTCAGAGGTTGGGACATGGAGAGTCGAGACGACTCATCACAGAATCCCCGAAACGTGAAATGCGAAATACGTGTTCAGAATTAGCCCCTGGTCATAGCCTATGGTCACATCGACGAAGGATCAAGGGAGGAGGTAGCACAAAGCTAATATCCATTTCAGAGATCGCGACTTGGAGATACGAGATGCCTCACCACAGGAATGTCGAAATGCTGAAATGTCGAATTGTGAAATGGTGAAATAAGAGTGAGACCCATCATTTATGATCCAACGGTGCAGGTTATTCGAGAATATGATCGAAGGGATACTGTTTCTCTTCTCAGTTAATCAATCAGTGGAGATTCAGTTGCTGATGTGGTTTTTGGAGGTTCACAGTGTAACTGCTAGAAACGATTGATTGTTTCTGCCAAAGGACTCAAAGAGACTTCAGGGTGATCGCCAAAGAAGCTGAAGAGTCTTAAGGAATCTGTCAGTGGAATGAAGACTGTTCATAGAGGCGATTGATAGATGGAAGAGCGTAGTATCCTGTAACTACAACAAAGAGGATGAGCTAGACTGTGATAGAGAAGACGAAGAGTCTCGATTGCTAGATAGGCTAAGGAATCTCAACATAACACCTAGTGATGATGGACACATGGGTTGAACAGCTAGAGAAGATGAAGAGTTGCAATGATGATCAGGCAGAGCACTCGACATGAAGAGCATGCAGAAACATTGCGCATAGGGGACGCACAAGGTGCACAAAGACTATAATAATGCAGAACAAAGAAGAGACGGGGGCTGCTGTAGAGAGGAATCACACACGGGGAAATGGATGATGTGGGCAGAAGATGAAATACACAGAAGAGGCGTAATTCAGAGAATCAAAATAAGACACAGAGCATAAAGCGCGGCAAAAGCAAAGAACAGAGATGCATAGATGAGACAGTAAAAGAAGGCTGAGGTGCACTTGTAGAGAAGAGAAGAAGATCAGAAAGCGCAAGAAGATGCAGGCAGAGAGACACTAATACATGAGAGTAGAGCAGTGTAGCAGAATAGTGATGAGACTAGTAAGCCATTGATGAACATTATATCACTGTAATAAGTTTCGGTAGAAAAGATTTATATTTGAGGGTGGTAGGGAGGTGCTAGGGAGGACTGTTGTCCTCAGAGGTTCAAGTTGGTGCTTGAACATAGGGAGTTGTAGCTTCCATCTGGTTGTAGCCAGAGAAACCAGGGTGGTAGGGTGGTGCAAGGGAGAATTGTTGTTCTCTGTTATACAGGTTGGTGCCTGTGTGACTGGAAGTTGGTTCTTCCATCCAGTTGGTGTTGGAACACTTAGGGAGTTTTTATTTCCTTCTAGTGGGTGCTAGAGAAACCAGGGAGTTGGTGCTTCCTTCTAGTGGGTGCTAGAGAAACCAGGGAGTTGGTGCTTCCTTCTAGTAGGTGCTAGAGAAAACAAAGAGTTGGTGCTCTCAGCAAGTTGCAGATTGCAAAACAGAGGTTGTAGCCTCATTATGAGTTGGTGCTCATAAGTATGATAATGTACAGAATGTAAAGGTTACTTATCATATAAAGAAGAAGAGGTTTTTACCCTTTATGGGTTTCCTCAGGAAATATCTGTCTCTGTATATTTCATATGTGTGAATGATGTTGAATGTTCTATGGCTTACTTCCCTGCATTATTGTGATTTCCATTCAGTGCTCTACAAAGAGTTTAAAATACGCATAATTGTTTAATCTCGGTAACAACTGATTCACCCCCCCCCCTCTCAGTTGTCCAACAATTCATGTATAGATAGCCTTTATAAAGGCAGTGTTTAATTATCAAGGATTGATAAGGTGGTTGATGGATTAGACCTAGTTCTTGGAGAGCTGGTTGAAACCATTATAAAACTCTTAAGAGATCAAATTGTCATGGACCTTTTGCAAGATTTTCTGAATGTATTTCTTCGAGTGATTTTGGATGGAGGTCTTTCTCTCGATCATTTTTCCATCTGATGTGGATGTTCTTGAAGAAAACATGCAAACATTGAAGGATTTTTTTATATCAGATGGAGATGGGATTCCTGCAGTTTTAGTGGAACAATGCCCTGCTGGAAATGTTAGGAATGAATCATCAAGGAACCCCTGTGGTAGAGCATCCTACTTTTCCAACCACACATGGCAAATGATAATTTCATTTTTCCAGATTTCGAGGGTTTTATTTTTAGCATTCAAGATACAAGGCAATAATGAAGGGAGTTTGATTTCAAACTCTTGATTTCAAGATTTGTTGATTTACCGGTGTCAAGGGAGCGATCCAACAATCTCAAGGTTTTCCAAATCAACATGTCAAATTCCAAATTTGGGGGAGAGTGTTAGTAACAGAAGATCAAATATCTGATTTTGTGGTTTAGATCCATAATAATAGGGTAGCTAAAGGACAGGTGGAGATAAGATCCAGTTTTCAAGGCATCCAAAGAACACAAATGGAAAAATATCTCATCTTTTAGGCATTAGTTGAACCATTTAGCAGTTAGGGAACATGGCATATTTGGTAGCAGTTACTCATTCGATGGAGTGAATACAGGTGACAGATATTGACTCCACAAAAGCATCAACAGATCCAGATATTTTGGCAACCATGTGGCAGTCAAAGGGGCATGTGAATCAATGAGTTACACATGTTAAGCACCAAACCAACAAGAAACTTTATGCTCATTAAATAAATTCATCCAAGATAAGTGGCAAATGGCAGATTCTTGGGCTCGATATCAGCAGAAGGTAAAGTCTTGATTCTAGCAAATTCAAGGTAGATCATCCAGGTGGTAACTTTCCGAAGGGGATTTCATTTACACAGATGATCATACATTTCCAGAATTAAAAGATCCGATATCTTTTCCTCATCCTATTTGCTACCTTGTTTATTTTTGTATTTTATTTTTTATGATTTTGTGGGATTGTACTGCCAGCAAAATCAAAACAGTTTGAGTGTTGTTTTTATTATTTAAGCACTATTTTGTAATAAGGAGGGGGGTTGGAACCTATTGAAGGGATACTTTCCCAATTATTGTAATGAGCTCATAGAGCCTCTCTTCTTTCAAATCTGCAGGGGTACAAGATCATATTGTTTCAGGATTCATGTGCCATGGCTATTGGTGAAGTGCTCCTCCTATAAATTGTCTCTTTGTTTCCATATGTTTTTCCTTTCCTTATTATCTTGCAGAAGTTTAAGAAGAGAATTTATTGAAAGATACACTTTGATTCTTGATGGGGATAATATAAATGTTTTCTTCTGATATTTAATGGTAGAATTATTCATTTCTTTGTTGCTAAATTGATCTTTTCTCTTTTCTTCTATTTCACTTCATTCAAATTTATCGGATTCAGTAGTATGTCTACCTTGCCCTGTTTCACCTGAGATTGATACTTCTACAAATTGATCACCTCGGTCTCTTTGACTCCATTTCCCAGTGGTTTTCTCGTGTTGTTCCAACCAAGCATTTAAAAACCAAACCCAAATCTATCATACGTAGCCTAATATCGTATTCCAAACCAAGATATATCAGACACAGAGATTCCTCTCTGAGTCTTGGATGGCTAGATCCAGGACTCCAAGTGGTTTGATGTTACCTCTGTGACTGCCTCCACAGCCTTTGGAAAATTACAGAGTGATAACAGTCTGAACTATAGTTTAATGATTACCTAATTTGAGAGGTCCACGATGTCGTGAGGGCGGACTAAGACATTAGTTCATGAAGATTCTAAGGAGCATGCAATAAGGTAGAGTCTTTATTCTTTATAATCTCTTAGTCTCTCACAAGGTCGACCGAGTGGAGTGTTGACTCCAAGGGTCGGACAAAATTCCAAAACTATTCAAAGGTGAGAGGCACCCTTGGAGCACAAAGGTGTGTCTTGAAGGGAACGTCGCGTAATTAAAACTTGAGTCAATATATCTAGGTGGCCTAGAAAACATTGAAATGATTAGACCTTGTTGGAATAAAATAATTAATTAAATTGTAAATTATTAATTATAAAGCCCAATAAAAGTCTAAGCCTAGTTTAAAACTAAGTCTAAGTCTAAATTTAATTAAGGGACTAAATGAATTATGGCATAAGTTAAAAGATTGAAGAATATAAAACTCTAGGAAAAAGGGGAATAAAATCTAAAGATTGGATAAATTGCACATGTGTGCATGAAAATAATAAAAATGATTTTTAAAAGAGAAAGAAACAAATTATGAGAGAATAGGTGTACACATAGAATAGTATATAGAGTCAAGCTACCACCAATCTAACTAGAATAAGACTCCTAATGCAACTCTAACTAAGATCTAGTTAGGAGACACTCATTAAATGAGAATTTGGGGAACAAAGGGACAACCAAGAGAGAAAATAGGAACACAATGGGGAATGTGAGGGAAATTGGCTTTTTAAATAAAATAAAAATGGTAATTACTTATGAAACTTGGGGAGAGTGTGACAAGTGTGTGGATGAATAATCATAATTAATTTAATCTAAAAAATTAATTATTCATGCATGAGGACATGTGTCAGTGATGAAATTTCTATAAACCAAATGGTGAAGAAGGAAAATGGATCTCTCTTATTCTTGGTAAGGTTACACTGCCAAAATTATTGTGGACTATGTTTTACTTGTGAGAGTTGGGATACTAAGCTTGGAGAAAGAGTGGAAGCTCTTCCTTGCAGGGCTAGCTTGGAGCTATGGTTTTTCGTTTCTTGTGTGTGGCCCCTTTGTGGCTCGGGGGGCTAAGGGGGAAGAAGAGTACCCCTAACATTGGCTGGGAGGTACTGATGAGATTCTTGGATTAGCATGTGAAAGGAGATGAGTGTTGAACAAGTTGTCAGTTGAAGATAAACATTATATATCGCTATCTCTGGGTTTCGGTATTACATATTTTAGTAATTTTAAAAAATTCGTTGCTCAAAGAGAAGATGTCGAATGTTGATTGTATTGTATTGAATTCTTTGTAATAAATCCGATTGTTGTTTACGTTGGTATTTATATGGAAATTCATTATCATTTTAGAATATGAACTAGAACTAGGTTAGTTCCTGTCTATGATTTTTCTAAACATATATGCTGAGTTATTGATAAAGAAAGTAGTCAAATTTCTGTATAAAATCCTTCTTAGATTTCTTAATGGCTGAAGTATTCAAGGAGTAACAATTACTCCAAATTTTATTGTCTTCTACAAACTATGAGAAGTGTGCATTGTAAACTTGGAAATGTGATGAAATTTGACTATGTTCTTCCATTTGATATTTAATATTGAATTCCCGAGAATGTGGATAATTTCAATTTTTAATAACTGTGTCCAAGTATTGGTTGTACCTTTTCTTTGGTTGCTTGAATATAGATTGAAACAATTATCAAACGTTCGACTCTAGCAACGAATATTAGCCTATAAATACCTTAACTTAGGATACAAAATTGGCTCTTACCCTGTGTTGCCTACATTTGTATCTATTATGATCACGCCTGCATTATTACTAACAAAGAAACATTGGTTTAGGTTATTACAGTGGTTCCTGTTATAACCCTCTATTTCATAGTATCACATGGTGATTAAAATTTATTACTCCTGTCATATTTAATTGTAAATAATATTTCATTCTGCAAATGATTTACAAAAAGAAAAGAAAAAGAATAGAAAAAGAAAAAGAAAAATAAAAGGATAAAAAAAGAAAAAAATGAAAAGAGGGTACAAAAAATAATAAAAGACAAAATAAAAAAAAGAGAAAAATATAAAACCCCATCAAAAGTAAATTTAGTTTGAATCATACTGTATAATCATGATCAAACTTGTTGAATTTATGTTGATAGGTTAGAGAATAAGTTTGGTCAAACTGTTCAATCTTGGCCAAATTAGCTAGGTTAGAGTAATAATTAATCCAATAGTCTAAGCTAGATTAATATGTTAGATGAATAGGTTAGGAGATAGGTCAGTGATTTTGGTTTCAATAAAAGTTGAAAGGGGATGTCAAAATATCCCTTGTTTGATTAAATTTGGGTATTTCTAGCTTAGGAAAATAAACTATGGTGTAAAAGGGAAAAAGTAAGCTTAGCGCTACCCAACACATATTTTTTTATCCTAAGTTACTAACGTAAAATACCTTTTGTCGTGTAGTAGGTAATTCCTGCACATGTTGTCAGCGGTGACATCCATCATCATGTAGATCAATGATCCTCAGCTCATTTCGGAGCCACCCGACCTTTCTTCTTTTAAAGATGGAGGGGGGGGGGTCCAAAAAGTGGTTTCCCTCCACATCGGTCCCACCTAATGTGGCGCTCTCATAGAATTTCAGACTCCCCCCTCCGAAATCCAATTACCACCTACCCCCCCCTCCAAAATATTCCCAAACCACCACCCAATACCACTTACTCCTTGTGCGTACCCTAGTTCCACACGCCATATGTCCCATCAGGTATACGTAGCCCAATTAATACCACTTACCTCACTTCGCCACTGTACCCTAGTTCCACCTGCCATATGTCCCATCCGATATACCCGTAGCCCAATTAAAATACTCCCAGTGACCGCTAACCACCCCGTCACCACCCCAGCCATAAAGGACACCTCCAACACACTGTAAAACCCCATTTCATCACCTTGTAATGTCATTTTCTGATGCAGACACTATGGACACCATGCCAAAAGAATCTTCCAAGCCAACTGCCACAACCTCCACCGTCAACAGGCGTATTTTCCCCCGAGTAATCACAGTCCGCCATTAATTTTATTTAAGCTCTATAAATTGTGGCCCCCAAGGCCAAGTCTGCTAATACGTCCGAGAACCTGATCCTTCATCCTCCTGTCGACCTGGACCACATCCCTCTGGCGGATAAGGACTATAAAATCACAAAGCCAAGGTGCAAATTCAATTTCTTCGAATTTAACTCTTGGCTAAAAGACATCTTTCTAGACCAGAGTGATGAAATTAGACTCTGTGAGTCCAATTTACCTCTACATATGTACCCACAAACTCACCATTTCCTTGAATTCACCCTCAGATTCCAAGCTCATTATTCGCCTGGCCAAAGGGCCATTGTTTCCTCCTCTGGAGAAACCTTGTTCACAATCACCTCTGAATCCATTGATCAGATGCTGCAAATCCCAGGAAATGACTCTACGATCCCATTTTCCATTGAAGCCCTAAATGACATATACCATAAGCTCACCTACCCCCAAAGAGCCCATTTTTTTGAGATTTGTCTACTAGAAGACACCCAAATGCCCAAGAAAAATCCCCCTTATTCATCCTCCATCTTCATTGTCAAGTCCAACCAGTTCATTTTCATTATTTGTTACCCATTAGGTTATTTCTCAGATGAATGGGTAGATGAGCCTATTTTAGGCTTTCTATCTATATTTTCCACAAAAGAAAGAGCCACAATTAAATTTAATTTCAGTCAATTTTTGGCTGATAACATTCATGATCATCTTTTCAGGTTTCCAACTGAAAGAATGTTCAGATATTCCTCAGTCCTAGTTTATATGTTCTTGTTTTTTTAGCCAGACAGGTTTCCATGTGCATTTCAAAAATTAAACCAGGGAGGAAACCCACAGTCAGTGACCTCATTGGTGAGGAAAAATTCAGCAAAATACAGTTTCAAGGACTTTATAGACCAGTTCTATCACCCAGTTGTTTGCATGCTGAACAAAAACACAAGCCAAGAATCAATGAAGAAATTAAGAGAATCGTGCACCTTTCTGATATAGCTAATACATGGGATTGGTATTTATACCAAAACCACACAGAGATAAGAGTGTATGGGTGTGAGATTCCACCTTATAGATTGCCAAAATACCTCCCTGTGAGGATTTTTTCATTAGAATACATAAGGTAGATGGTGAAATTAGATGACATCCACTTTGTTGCAACAAAGAGGAAGCAACAACTCAGAATCAAGACCCAAATTGACCCTTTCATCTGCAACAATAGATGAATGGGAGAAGAAGCAGATAACCTCTTGAAACATATGAGGTTTACTCAGAGTTCCACTTGGGATTATGACCCATTTGGTGTCATATTAGAGCTTAGAGTAAAAAAAAGGAGCACTCCTTATACTCACACATAGAAGCCATAGGTGGAGAAATATATGAACTAGACAAAGTGGCAGGAGAACACATTAATAGAAATAGAGAAACAAACTACCCTTGTAATTGCCTCACATACTAACACACCTCAAAAGAAAGAAAATAAGATATCAAGAAAGGAGGTTTCCCCTTCTGTCACAAAGGTATCGACTGATCATCTTCAAGTTTACAAAAAGAGGGCCAAGACTAGTCATGCACTAGACTTTCTTAAGGAAGGAGAAATGCAGTCGAACATAGTCATGGAGGGACCACACTCTTCAGCCTATTCAGACAGTCAGTTCATAGTGTCTACATCATCATCTCAAAGAAAAAATGACACTACTCTGACAAACAAATTATCTCATGAGAAAACAGAGTCAAATATTTTTGACAAGTACACAAAGATCAAGCAAAGAAATGAGCTCCTCAACAACAACACCTATGCTCAGTTCTTGAAGCAGAATTCCACTGCTCAACACAGGCTGCTGTCAACTTTTGAAACATAGAGAGGAAGAATTTAGATGACATTCTTGCAAGCACAAGTTCCTCATCCTAAAATAGCTACAGACTATAAGAAGACCACCTTTAAGTTTGATGTAAGGGATGCCCATCCAGTGGACCAGATGGATATGCATATGTAGACAAGAGAGATGATATTCTCTACCATGACAAACACCTCAATGACCTCTTCAAAGTTGCAGGTGTCCCTAAACAACATTCAGTCCCAATTGAAGCTAGAGAAAATATCTTATTTGGCTAAGGACAACAAAATCAAATCATTATAAGAATTGGTGCTGAAGATTGGGTATGACCCAAAAAATGTCAAGGAAACAGAGGAGTTATTAAAAAAGAAGAATGATGATATAGAATATCTAAGAAAATAGCTGAAGCTTCCAGATACAAAAGATTCACAATCCAAAGAAGTGGCCGAGACTGAAGGCCACAAAGAAGAAATGATGAATCTTATCATGGAACATAATGCAAAGATAAGATAAATGGAAGTAGAAATGGATAAAATGATAAAGGAAAAGGAACAAAATGTGAAGATGGCCATGATTCCACTAGAGGCAGTCCCTCTGACAGGAATTAGAATAACAGAAGCATCCACATCATAAAAAAATCCATCAACAATCCCAGTACAAGTTTTAGATGCATCTGACAAACTTGTAAAATCCATGGAAGACATGTCCATTCAAGGGGAAGAGATCATGAAACCACAAGAAGAGTTAAAGAACATGCATAAAATGAAGTCAATGTTCCAATATAGTCACCAAGAAGAGATGCATAAGTCTCAAAGGCTTAGTCAAAAATTACAACAACTACAGAAAGAGATTGTCATGGTAAAAACCTTAGCCCAAGCTAAGGAAAATATTTGGGTAGATATCAACAAGTCAATGTCAGAAATCTAGCCATCCATGAAGATCATATTTGAACAACATGTGTTAGTACATAAGGTCATAGGAGAAATTTAGATCATCAAGGAAGAGTTAGGAGAAAGACCCACAGAGGCCATTAAACTCATCAGATTTCTTAACTCCAAAAACAAGAAGGAGTTAGAAGAACTGGAAATTGAAGACATAACGGAGACCATCCTTCAGATCAAGAAGGTCCTGACTAGAAAAGGATTGATGTTGCAACTGGAAGAAAAATAGCAAGTGATGGACATAGGTGTGCAGAGAATTTTTAGTAAGTTTGAAGTGATACATAAGAAAGGTCTTCCTAGATTATTAGTACTTAATGAAAAAATGATCACTCTGTCTGATTACAAATAAAAAATGAGTGCAGTGGCAAAGGAAAGTTCAAAGTTTGCAGGGATATAGGGAAGCATTAATGGTAAAGCTTTCTTGGAGACATTACAGTTGGACTTGAATATTGAACATGAGATTAAGCATATCTTCATCACTAAGCATAATTTTTCTAAGTATACTGAAATGGATGAGATATACAGGAAATTACTCAAGATTTCCATCCCAGGTAAAAAGAGGTAGGAAGACATATGCACACTAATTGAGTAGAGATAGTTTTGGTGTTCTATTCATCACGGAGAAGCCAACCAAAGTCAAAGAGATGAGTCACCAACCACTTCCACCAAAGCAACACAAAGGATCCGAGCAAATCAACAAATCCCTATATTTTGTATATTAGATATCTAGTTAGTTAGATATTCATCCATAATATCCTAGTCATTTATGATAGGATCTGATGTAAATAGTTTTATAAATACTTCTCTCTTAGAAGTATTGAAGGTTGATTTTTGCACCCAGGAGCTATTGTGCAATTTTCCAAAGGATCGAGCAGTAATAAAAGAGTCTTATTCACAGGATTCTTGTGTCAGATTGTTGGTGATGTCTTTCTCTCTTTGTTAAATGTTTTCTCATTCTCTGTAATCATTTCATGTATTTCCATTTCTAATCATTAAAATAAATTCAAAAGAACATAATTTATTTCATATACCCTATCTCTGGTTTTTTAATGATCTGTATATTTTTCATCTAAAACTGAGTGAATGAATTCTTAATTGCTCCTCTACTTACTGGACTTTCCCCTATTTTCCTTTCTTATTCATTCCATTTAATATGAATAGATCCAACAGTTTTACTACCCTTCCCTATGAAGAAAACCTTATAAAATCTGAAACTGATCATCATCTTTAAGTACAGACCCCATAGCCCAATGAAAAATTAAGCATTCTTTCAGCCAATTATTTCAAACAAATAGAATTTGAACTGTCATAACTAGCCTAACATTTTAAAAATTCAAACAAATCTAAATCATACAGAGAGATCCCTCTATGAAGCTTGTAGGGCTAGATCCCAACTTCAAAAGTGGTTTGGTAGTTACCTCTGTCAATTTATTCTATAACCTATGGAAATTACAAAGTGATAACATAGTGGCGACCATACAGGGGAACTGAACAAATTTTCCAACTTGATGAATTGTCTTCCCTAAGTAAGAAAACTTTATTTATGAAAAATCAAAGAGATAAATGTTCAGAGGTTGTAAAAATTTGTAAATAGTTAATTTAGGTTTTTAAGGTTTAAGTTCTGTCTCCAAAAAGAATTCATACCAGATCTCACCTTGATCCAAAACCTATAAAAGTAGTAGATAATCCTGAAAAATTGATTAGAAAAAGAAGTACATCAAGAATTCAAGCGAGTAGTAGTCCTCCTCCTAGGGAAACCCCTCTGCCAGAGAAGTTTATCACAATTCAAGACATCCAGTTTGATCTACCATTTGAGCACAACCTTTTCATAAACAAACCTAATAGCTTTGTGGATGAAACAATTTTAGATCAAGCTATCCTCCAACCTAGTACACCCGAAAGACACTCTCCTCGATCATATCTTGATCAACAAATCCTACAAAAATTTGAAAAGTTACAAGATATAACATCAGAATTTGATCAACATTTGCACAAAGCCTACATTCAACAGTCTATTGAACTTTCTGCCCCGACCATCTCTGCATCTTCTATCAATCCTCAATTAGCTCATCTTATATCTTCCATCCCTGCTTCTTCCACATCTTCCACCACTTCTCCAACAATTTTACAGGTTACCATTCATCCTGTCACAGGAGTTCCTGCTATCCATCCTCCTCCACCAATCATGGAAGCAAGATATGCTCCCCTTGTTTTGGCTTCTCCCTTACACAATATGCCCCAGGATTATCAAACTAGGATTCCTCAGTTTAATGGCACTAGAATTATGAATGCACAACATGTTGACAAGATGAACAACTTCTTTGACCTACAAGAAGTAGATGAGGAAGATGTAAAAATGAGGTTGTTTTCCCAAATCTTAAATGGTGAAGTTAGGAAATGGTTCAAAGCCTTACCAGCTGCTAGCCTAATTAAATTACTACCTTTCACCAATATTTTCTCAAAGATGGGAAGTCAAGAAAAATCCACTTCAAATATTATCTGAATATGAAAGTATTAAAAGAAACCAAGGGAAAAGTGTATAAGATTATTGCACTCGATTTAACAATATTTATAATGCAATCCCAACAAACATTAAACCTACTCAAGGCCTAGCTTTGATCAAATTCCTTGATGGTTTTGATGATGACATGTCTTATCAATTGAGAGTGAGAGACCCTGCAACTTTGGAAGAAATGCAAAGATTTGTTGTGAGTGTAGAGGCAAATCTGTTAGCTAAGAGAGCTAGACAAAGAACAAAGAGCAGAGTAACTATCAAGGAAGGACCATCAACCTATTTTGTTGATGCTAAAATAGACTCCTTAGTTAGAACCATGGAAAGGATGATGGAAAGACTAGATATCACTGATAGGAATCTACCAAGAGAAAATAAACCTGGTCCCCAAATCAAAAAATCCTAATTTTAGGAGAAATCCACCCCAAATAAGACATAGAGAACCTAGAGAACAAATATAACATAGAGGCCCAGATCAACAGATTAGACCTCCTTTCTAAGAAAATTATGCTGATGAAGGGGAAGAAACAATTGAGGGACTTGATGATGTTCACATTAATCTTATGGGAATTAATGATAATGATTCTATTTTTCTTACCCAAGAAGAACATGACCTTTTCCTTCTTTCACAAACTCAAGTTGATGAGGAAGAATAAAAACAACAAGCTTTTGAAAATGTAATTATGGAAGATCATAGAAAGTATAACCTGAGAGGTAAAAAGTCCAATGATAATCCAACCAAGAGAGTTTATGACTTTAAAAAGATAGCAGATACACCTACCAACAAAGTTCCTGATAGCCCCCCAAAGAAAAACTCAGAGGTCCCAACCAAAAGAATATATGAATCTATATAAAAAACAACTCAAACTGGTGTTCCCTCCACCAACCATCCCAAAGACACTTTACAGAAGAATGTTGTTGAGAAATTATATCTCCCTAATCAAAATAAAACTCCAACCTCATTCAACCTAGAAAGTGAATTGGCAAATCTCAAGATACCTATTCCTCTAAGAAAGTTAATGAATAAGAATACTTACAGATCAAAAGTGATCAAAGATTTGAACATAGAGGTAGGAATGGGTACAGACACATTAAACATTGTTGATGATCAACCAGAGTTATTATTTGGGCCAAAAGTTGATGGAAAATCTGAAAGTGGTGTTGTACCTCCTTTTTATGTTAGTTTAAATATTCATGACAAAAATTTGCACAATGCCATGCTAGACTCTGGTGCTTCTCACAAACTTATGCCTAAGGCTGTTATGTATAAATTAGGACTTGATATCACTAGACCTTATAAGGATTTATATTCTTTTGATTCAAATAAAGTTAAATGCATAGGTATTATCAAATATTTGTGTGTTACTTTAGCTCAAATCCCAACCAAGAGCATGGTAATGGACATAGTTGTTGCGGACATACCTCCTAAGTATTTCATGTTACTGTCTCACTCATGGGGAGCCAAGTTACAAGGTAACCTACAACTGGACATGTCTTATGCCACCATCCCATTATTTGGTCAGCAGATGAGATTATACAGGGAGACACTAATGAAATACATGGTCACTAGTCAGGATAAACCACATAATTATTCCTCATATTTTGTTCATTCATAACTTGAATCTTTTATTTTATAAAATGATGGAGACATGGAAAGACAAATTGCAAACTTGGAGGATGATGTTTACAACTTGGAGGAAAACAAAACAACCCCTAAAGAAGACAAAACAATGATGATACAATTTGATGAACCAAAAGAACCTCTGTGGAGTTTATACTTTGATGGTGCTGTTAGTAAGGAAGGATCAAGATCTGGAGTGCGGGTTTCAAATTCAAAAACAAGACATACATAAAGCCATTCTAACAAGTTGAATTTTCAGTGTACCAACTATATAACTGAGTATGAAGCCTTAATGCTAGGTTTGCAATTGTTAAAAAAAATTGGTGCTAAGAGAGTTTCAATAAGGGGTGATTCTGAACTCAAAATAAAATAGATCAAAGGTGAATACTCTGCTAAACACCCAAGACTGCGAGCCTACATAAATGTTGTTCTAGATTTCTTGCAATGCTTTACTGAATATGATTTGCAGGCCATTCCCAGAGACCAAAACATTCTTGTTGATGTTCTGGCTACCTCATCAACTACTTATAAGATACAATTTCATCCTAATCTCCAATATACATTTGAGGTGAAGTGCAAACCTGTTGTCCCAGACAACATCAGGTATTGGCAAGTGTTTGGAAATGATGAAAAAATTGAAAATTTCTTGCAATAAAAAAATGAGTTTGAATGTGCCAATATAGATGTTGATAGTGATGATGAAAAAGAAGTGTAAATAAGATAGGTTTATAAGAAATAAATAAAAAACAAGAAGATATGGACATTTTTCAATTGAAGGATAATATTCTTCCTAGAGGATTAGTCCCATTGGAAGAGTTGTTTTATTTTGATGGTGTGGATAAAAAACCCAAAATTGAACCTACTAGAAAAGAAGTTTAAGACTGTAACATAGGAACTGAAAAAAAACAAAAGATGATTAAACTGTAAAAATATTTACCTCCTGCTAAAAAAAAAAAATACATAGAATTGTTTAAAGAGTTTATAGATATTTTGCATGGAGCTATGAAGATCTAAAATTGTATGATACTAGCATTATACAACACAAAATTCCCATAAAAGAAGATCAAAATCCTTTCAAACAAAAACTTAGGAGAATCAACCCAAAGTTGATGCCTCTAATTGAAAAGGAAATAAAAAAGATGTATGATGCTAAAATCATTGTCCCATTAAGATTTTCTAAATGGGTGTCCAATTTAGTTCCAACTAGGAAGAAGAGTGGGGAAACCAGACTGTGTATTGATTTCAGAAACCTTAATAAACTCTCTCTCAAAGACAACTATCCCTTGCCCAAAATGGACCATATTTTGCAAAAGGTAGTTGGATCCAGTAGAATTTCTTTGTTAGATGGTTTTTATGGTTACAACCAAGTTTTAGTCCACCCTGATAATCAAGAGAAAACAACATTTACTACACCTTGGGGAACTTTCATGTATGTGAAAATTAATTTTGGTTTAATGAATGCTAGGGCTACATTTCAGAGAGCAATGGATATTTCTTTTGTGGATGAACTTGGAAGATTCATTGTTATATACCTAGATGACATAACTATTTTATAAAAAAGAGTTGAAGAAAACTTACTCCACCTTAGAAGAGTTTTTGAAAAATGCAAGAAATTTGGAATTTCACTTAATCCAAAGAAAACATTGTATGGTTTAGAAGAATCTAAACTGTTAGGACACATCATATCCAATGATGGAATTAAAATTGATCCTACCAGAATTGAATCCATTCATGAAATAGATCATCTCAGAAACATAAAAGAATTACAGTATTTCATAGGAAAAATAAACTTTCTAAGAATATTTATCCCTAACTTGGAAAAAATTCTCAGAAATATAACAAATATGTTGAAAAAAGACACAAACATAAACAAGACCATAGAAGAAAAACATTCCTTTGATCAGGTGAAACAAGCCTTGACACAAGCCCCTGTGCTTATCAACCCTGATTACACAAAATATTTCCTCCTATTCTCTTTTGCCTCTGAGCATAATATTGCAACAATTATTTTGCATAAGAACAATGAAGGCCATGAACAACCTATTTATTTCTTCAATAAATCCTTGAGATATGCTGCATTGAATTATAACATCATGGAAAAGCAAGCTTTTTCTTTGGTGAAAGCAATCAAATATTTCAGAGTATATATTCTCCACTCACACATTATTGCTTATGTCCCAAATTCTATGGTGAAAGATGTTCTGAACCAAGATAGTCCTGATGGAAAAATGGGTAAATGGATTGTTGTTATCCTAGAATATGACATTGATATCAAGCCAACCAAGCTTATCAAGGGTCAAGGATTAGCTAAATTGATGGTTGAATCCAACTTTCATGCTTTGGATATTAACTTTCTAGCTGCAGTGGATGAATAAGAAGAGCATGTGACTCCCTAAGTTAAAGAGGTTTTCTCAACCTCTCCCTGGTATGCAAACCTTATTTTTGCTTTACATCACTTATAAGATCCTCCTGATTTAACCAAAACTAAAGCTAGATTTATGAAACTCAAATATATGAAGTATTGTATTTTAAATGACAATTTATATTGGAAAGTTGTTGGAGGGATCCTACAAAATTGTTTATTGAAATGGGGTTTGGATTTCATTGGAGAAATCCATCCACCATCCTCTAGCGAACACAAATGGATTCTCACAACCACTGATTATTTCACCAAGTGGATGGAAGCTGTACCCACCAGACAAGCCACTAATTCTGTGATCATTAAGTTTTTGGAAACTAACATTCTTTCAAGGTTTGGATGTCCCAGGAAAATTATCACTGACAATGCAACAACATTCAAATCAAAGAAGATGATATAGTTTTGTAGAAAATATTAGATCACCTTAGGAAACTCTACTGCCTATTACCCTTAGGGAAATGGATTAGCAGAGTCTTCAAACAAGAGTTTTGTCAACATCATCAAAACTTTTCTACAAGACAACAAAAAGTCATGGCACAATAAGTTGGTAAATGCACCATGGGAAGACAAAATTACTACAAAGAGGTCAATTGACATGTCCCCATACCAGTTGGTCTATGGAATGGATGTCGTCTTTCCCACTTCTTTAGGTGTCCCTGTCATGAAATTACTCTAGGAAGTACAAGTAGAACCAAATGACATTCAGAGGAGAATTAATCAAAATATACATCTGCAACAGTCCAGAGAAGAGGTCTAAAACCAAGCTCAAGTGATTCAGGAAAATATCAAAAATATCTATGATAGAAGGACTAGGGCTGATGACTTCCAAATAGGAGACAAAGTACTGAAATGGGACTCAAGGAATGAAGAAAAGGGCAAGCATGGAAAATTTGAGAATCTATGGAAAGGTTCATTCACAATACATGCCTACAGAGGAAGTAATGCATTTTTGATCAAGGATATGGATGGAGCAGACCTGCCAAGAGGACCTGTCAATGGCAGAATATTCAAGCACTATGTTTCACATGAATGTAATTTTTTCTCACTCAGTTCATTATAAATACCATTTTACTTTTTGTGTCATGAGTGGGTGACTTTTATCAGTGGTTGAAGCCCGAAGAGAAGGCCCTAATCCACTGATAAGTTGTCACCATATTTACATTTACTATAAGACTAATAAGAATGCAGAAAGTACCGGAAAAGAGAATTCAAGGAAACAGGTAACTGGTTCTTGGCACCTCACAAGGAGAGCACCATCCCCAAGTGGAGCCACTGTTATAACCCTATATTTCATAGTATCACCTGGTGATTAAAATTTATTCTTCCAGTCATATTTCATTGTAAATAATATTTCATTCTGCAAATGATTTACAAAAAGAAAAGAAAAAGAAAAAGAAAAGTATACAAATAGAAAAAATGAAAAGAGGGTATAAAAAATAATAAAAGACAAAATAAAAAAATTAGAAGAGAAAAATATAAAACCTCATAAAAAATAAATTTATTTTGAATCATACTGTATAATCATGATCAAACTTGTTGAATTTATTTTGATAGGTTAGAGAATAAGTTTGGTCACATTGTTTAATCTTGGCCAAATTAGCTAGGTTAGAGTAATAATTAATCCAACAGTCTAAGCTGGATTAATATGTTAGATTACTAGGTTAGGAGATAGGTTAGTGATTTTGGTTTCAATAAAAGTTGAAAGGGGATGTTAAAATACCCCTTGTTTGATTAAATTTGGGTATTTCTAGATTAGGAAAATAAACTATGGTGTAAAAGGGAAAAAAGTAAGCTTAACTCTACCCAGTGCATATTTTTTTATCCTAAGTTACTAACGAAAAATACCTTTTGTCATGTAGTGGGTAATTCCCGCACATGTTGTCAGCAGTGACATCCATCATCATGTAGATCAACGGTCCTCAACTCATTTCGGATCATCATGTAGATCAATGGTCCTCAACTCATTTCGGAGCCACTCGAACTTTCTTCCTTTAATGGTGGAGGGGGGGTCTGAAAAGTGGTTTCCCCCCACGTCAATCCCACCTAATGTGGAAATCTCATAGCATTTCAGACCCCCCCTCCCTTTGAAATCTGATTACCACCTACCCCCCCTCCAAAATATTCCTAAACCACCACCCAATACCACTCACTTGACTCCGCCACCATACCCTACTTCCACCTGCCATATGTCCCATCCTACATACCCGTTGCCCAATTAAAACTCTCCCCGTGACTATTAACCACCCTGTCACCACACCACGCCATAAAGGACACCTCCAACACACTGTAAAACCCCGTTTCATCATCCTGTAATGCCATTTGCTGATGTAGACACTATGGAAACTGTGCCAAAAGAAGCTTCCAATCCAACTGCCACAACCTCCACCGTCAATAGGCGTATTTTTCCCCAAGTAATCACAGTCTGCCATTAATTTTCTTTAAACTCTGTAAATCATGGCCCCTAAGGCCAAGTCTACTGATACATCCATGAACCCAATCCTTCCTCCTCCTGTCGACCTGGACCACATCCCTTTGGCGGATACGGACTATAAAATCACAGAGCCAACGTGAAAATTCGATTTCTTCGAATTTCACTCTTGGCTAAAAGACATCCTTCTGGACCGGAGTGATGAAATTGGACTCCGGGAGTCCAATTTACCTCTGTATATGTTCCCACAAATTCACCATTTCCCTAAATTCGCCCTCATATGCCAAGCTCACTATTTTCCCAACCAAAGGGCCATTGTTTCCTCCTCTGGCGAAACCCTATTCACAGTCACCTGTGAATCCATTAATCAGATGTTGCAAATCCTAAGAAATGACTCTACAATCTTGTTTTCCATTGAAGCCCTAAATAACCTGTACTAGAAGCTCACCTTCCCCCAAAGAACCCAAATTTTTGAGAGTGTTCTACCAGAAGACACCCAAATGCCCAAGAAAAATCCTCCTTATTCATCCTCCATCTTCACTGTTAAGGCCAACCATATCATTTCCATTCTTTGTTACCTGTTAGGTTATTTCTCAGATGAATGGGTAGATGAGCCTATTCTAGGTTTTCTATCTATCTTTTCCACAGAAGAAAGAACCACAATTAAATTTAATTTCAGTCAATTTCTGGCTGATAACATTCATGATCAAATTTTCAGGTTTCCAACTGAATGAATGTTCAAATATTCCTCATTCCTGGTTTATATGTTCTTGTTTTTTTAGCCAGACAATTTTCCATGTGCATTTCAGAAATTAAACCAGGAAGGAAACCCATAGTCAGTGACCTCATGGACCTCATTGGTGAGGAAAAATTCAGCAAAATATAGTCTCAAGGACTTTATAGACTAGTTCTATCACCCAGTTGTTTGCATGCTGAATAACAACACAGAGCCAAGAATCAATGAATAAATTCAGAGAATCCTGCACCTTTCTGATCTAGCTAAGACAGGGGATTGGTATTTATACCCAAACCACATAGAGATAAGAATGTATGAGTGTGAGCTTCCACCTTATAGATTTCCCAAATACCTCCCTGTGAGGATTTTTCATTATAATACATAAGACATTTGGTGAACTCATATGGCATCCACTTTGTTGCATTGAAGAAGAAGAAACAACTCAGAATCAAGACCCAGATTGGCCCTTTCATATCCAACATCAGATCATCAGGAGAAGAAGCATATAACCTCTTGAAACATATAAGGTTTACTTAGAGTTCCACTTGGGCTTATGACCCATTTGGTGTCATCTCAGAGATCAGAGTCAAACAAAGGAGCACTCCTTATGCTCACACATAGAAGCCAGAGGTTGATAAATATATGAACCATACAGAGTGGCAGGAAAACACATTGATAGAAACAGAGGAACAACCTGCCCCTATAATTGCCTCACATACTAACACACCTCAAAATAAAGTAGAGAAGAGATCAAGAAAGGAGGTTTCCCCTTCTATCACAGAGGTATCAACTGAGGATTTTCAAGTTTATAGAAAGAGGGCCAAGACCAGTCATGCACTAGACTTGCTCAAGGAAGGAGAAATGCAGTCCACCATATTCATGGAGGGACCACACTCTTCAACCTATTTATACAGTCAGTTCATAATTTCTACATAATCATCCCAAAGAAAAAATTACACTACTCTGACAACTGAATCATCTCATGAGAAAACCGAGTCAAATATTTTTGACAAGTACATACAGATCAAGCAAAGAAATGAGCTCCTCAACAACAACAACACCTATGCTCATTTCTGGAAGCAGACCTCCACTGCTCAACACAGGTTGCTGTCAGCTTTTGACAGAGAGAGAGGAAGAATGCAAATGGAATTCTTGCAAGCACAAGTTCCTCATCCTAAAATAGCTGCAGACTACAAGAAGAGCGCCTTTGAGTTTGATGTAAATGATGTCCATCCAGTGGAACAGATGGATATGCATAGGTATACAGGAGAGATGATATTATATACCTTGACAAACACCTCAGACTGCTTCAAAGTTGTAGGTGTCCCTGAACAACATTCAGTCCCAATTGAAGATGGAGAAAATATCTTCTCTGGCTAAGAATAACAAAATCAAATCATTAGAAGAATTGGTGCCGAAGATTGGGTATGACCCAAAAAATGTCAAGGCATCAGATGAGTTATTAAGAAAGAAGAATGTTGATATAGAATCTCTAAGAAAGAAGCTGAAGCTTCCAGCTACAGAAGATTCACAAGCCAAAGAAGTGGCTGAGACTGAAGGCCACAAAGAAGAAATGTTGAAGCTTATCATGGAATATAATGCACATATAAGAGAAATGGAAGCATAAATGGATAAACTGATAAAGGAAAAGGAACATAATGTGCATATGGCCATCATCCCACTGGAGGTAGTCCCTCTAACAGGAATTAGAACAATAGAAGCATCCACATCAACATAAATTCCATCAACAATCCCAGTACAAGTTTCAGATGCATCTGACAAACCTGTAAAATCCATGGAAGACATGTCCATTCAAGGGGAAGAGATCATGAAACTACAATAAGAGGTAAAGAATCTGCAGGAGCTGAAGTCAATGTTCCAAGCCAGTTACCAAGCAACGATGCATACGTCTCAAAGAATTAGTCAACAATTACAACAACTACATAAAGATACTGTCATGGAAAAAACCTTACCCCAAGCTAAGGAAAATATTTGGGTAGATATCAACAAGTCAATGTCAGAAATATGGCCATCCATATAGATTATATTTGAATAACATGAGTTAGTATAGAAGTCCAGAGGATCAATTGATATCATCAAGGAAGAGTTAGGAGAAAGACCCACAAAGGCCACTGAACTCCTCAGATTTCTTAACTCCAAAAACAAGAAAGTGTTAGAAGAACTGGAAATTGAAGACATAACCGAGACCATCCTCGAGATCAAGAAGGAGATGACTTAAAAAGGATTGATGTTGCAGTTGGAAGAAAAATCTAAAGTGATGGACATAGGTGTGCAGATATTTTTCAGTAAGTTTGAAGTGCTACGTAAGAAAGGTCTTCCTGTATTATTAGTACTTAATGACAAATTGATCAATTTGTCTGATTACAAACAAAAAATGAGTGCAGTTGAAAAGGATAGTTCAAAGTTTGCAGAGATACAGGGAAGCATTACTGGTAAAGCTTTCCTGGAGACATTATCGTTGGAATTGAATATTCAACATGAGATTAAGCATATCTCCATCACTAAGCCTACTTTTTCTAAGTATACTGAAATGGATGAGATATACAGGAAATTACTCAATATTTCCATCTGAGGTAAAAAGAGGTGGGAAGACCTATGTGCACTACTTGAGTAGAGACAGTTTTGGTGTTCTAGTCAGCATGGAGAAACCAACCAAAGTCAAAGAGATGAGTCACCAACCACTTCCACCAAATCATCACAAAGGATCCGAGCAAATCAACAAATCCCTATATTTTGTATCTTAGAGATCTAGTTAGTTAGATATTCCTCCATAATATCCTAGTCATTTATGACAGGATCTGATGTAAATAGTTTTATAAATACTTCCCTCTTCGAAGTATTGAGGGTTGATTTTTGCACCCAGGAGCTATTGTGTAATTTTTCAAAGGATCGAATAGTAATAAAAGAGGCTTATTCAAAGGATTCTTGTGTCAGATTGTTGGTGATGTCTTTCTCTCTTTGTTAAATTTTTTCTCATTTTCTGTAATCATTTCATGTATTTCCATTTCTAATCATTAAAAGAGAGTCAAAAGAACATAATTTATTTCATATACTCTGTCTCTAGTTTTTTAATGATCTGTATGTTTTTCATCTGAAACTGAGTGAAGAAATTCTTAACTTCTCCTCTGCTTAGTGGACTTTCCACTCTTTTCCTCTCTTATTCATTCCATTTAATGTGAATAGATCCAACAGTTTTACTACCCTGCACTGTGAAGAAAACCTTATAAAATTTGAAACTGATCCTCATCTTTAAGTACAGACCCCATAGCCCAATGGAGAATTAAGCGTTCTTTTAGCCAATTATTTCAAACAAACAAAATTTGAACTGTCATAACTATCCTAACATTTTAAAAATTCAAACGAATCTAAATCATATAGAGAGATCCCTATCTGACTCTTGCAGGGCTAGATCCGGGCTTCAAAAGTGGTTTGGTAGTTACCTCTATCAATTTCTTCTACAACCTCTGGAAATTACAGAGAGATAACAATTCCAATGATAAAGAGATGGTTATGAATTGTTTTGATATAGAGAAATTCTCAGAATCAATCACTGTTGTTGATTTATGTTGAATTCACCATCTCTGAGTGGACATGAATTTCTTATAGTTTAGTGGTTATACAAGACAATCAAATAATTGTCGAAAGGAATTGATTTTTAAAGGTTAGACGCATAATCCATTGGTATATTATATAAAAAAAAATGGAAAAATTTCTTGTGAAGACAAGTCGATACATACGTAGATAGAGATATCGCGTAATGAATGACATTGTGAGATTTACCTAACGTTACATATAAAAATTGTATTGATTCTTACCAATCCTTGTGATAGATGTTTAAAATAGTGGGTTGTCAAATTCCGATTGAATGTAACGCTTTTATAGTCTAATTACATATTTACAATGTGAAATTATAACTATATTTCGTGATTGAAACTCTAAATGTAAACCAATTCCCATCCTCCACAAAGTCTAGAATAAATAATCACTAATAATAGTGAAGTAAATTAATTTTTATTTATTTCATTGAGAGTAATACCCAATAGTAATAATTATAATTATTGTTAAGAAGCAGAACAAATATTAAGGATTTACAAGATGGTTTTCCCTTAAAGCTTTTTATTGATAGTTATGTTAATGGAAATAGTATTTTAAATTCATTGAATAATTACATAGTGTCATTTGATAGTTTAGATTATATTTATGATTTTAATCTAATGTTTTGTTATGGATGATATTACTATTGTTATAAATAAGTGAAATTTATAATAAGTATTACATGTTGGTTTTCTTTAAACTTTATATTAATGTGATAATAATGAATTAAATTATGGTTATTTATTAATTTATTTTATGCATTTTAGTAATTAAAGATGGGAGGTAAGGCAAGGTCAATAAATTGGATTTTATATTAAATTAAAAGATAGTATTATCTTTGGGTTGAGTAAATTTATAACATGCGCTCTAAATCTAAACAAATGTGCAATTTGCGTACCTAGTGTAAAGGAATATAGTTACCTACTGCCACTCTTAAGCATATTTAGATAGTTCACCTTTACTTGGCATATGACTCTAATAGTTTTGCAAAGATTGAATCGTATGACACAAACCTAATATTAAAGTAATTATTGGTTGAAAATTTTGATGTTAAATTAGATGATTGAAAACGTGATTTACCTATGTTGGTCAGCTAAGATTTGTCATTGTTGTCATGAATAATGTTTGTCTTAATTAATGTCTTATGCTATAGGGGCGGTGTTACAAATTATGTGTCTTGGAGGTCCTAACCTTGCAGGGTAGGTTGGCAGGTAGACATTGTTATCTTATGTGATGTGATTGATATCTTAATAAAAGTGGTGTTATATTTGATTCTTGGTGTGTAATGATGTAGTTGATAATATATTGTGAATTATTTATGTATGTCATTGTCGCATACCACTTATACTAAATGTTGTTTCAAAAAAAAAATTACCACTACTGTACTTACTTTGATGTCGTAACGAGAGGGGACATTACACCTACCCACACGTCTTGGTTTTCCCTTTGTTTGTCCCTTGGAATTTTCA
>SNQJ01S0102321.1:0-30610 GCA_010110895.2 Picea sitchensis
GCCAATCACCAACCACTACAGTATTTGAAGGCCCGTAGGAAGCTTCAACAAACTAGATATTACAAGTGGATGGGGTTTTTATAGTAGTTTCATCTAGTCATCAAATATAAAAAGAGAAACACTAATAAGTTGGTAGACATGCTTTCAAGGCCACCCACATCCAATATTACATATTTGGGAACTCTTATGCACATGGATCCTTTTACCCATGATGCATACAAAGAGACATACACAAAATATGAGAACTTTAACGAGGTGTTTCAATAGCTACAAGGATAAATTTGTGTAGAAGAAGGTGACAATAAGTCTAACTATCATCTATAGAATGGATTATCTACAAGCTAGATAAGCTCTTTGTCCCTAAAGGTGAAATATTGTAGTTTATTATAGAAGCTCACACCTCCAAGTTTGAAGGACATTTTGGTGTTGGGAAGATAATTTCCAACTTACAAAGGTATGTGTATTGGCCCAAAATGAAAGAATATGTAGCTTGATATATTAGAGGATGCATAATTTGTTGTACCAGCAAGCCCAACAATAGAAAGCAAGGTTTGTACCATCCCTTACCTATACCCACTCAACCCTGGGAAATAATTTCCATGGATTTTGTGGGTGGTTTAACAATAACCAAGAAGGGACATGACTAGATGTTTGTGGTAGTTGACAGGTTCAACATGATGTATATTCTTATGCCTTGTAAAAAGACCATCAAAGGAAAAGAAGCAACAAAAAAGTTCTTTGAATAATTCTAGAAGCACTTTGGGATACCAAGGAGCATCATCTCAAATAGGGATACCAAATTTCTTAGTGCCTTTTGGACTACCCTTAGGGAGAAGATGGACACCAAATCGAAGAGATCTACAACCTTCCCCCCACAGACAGATGGGTAGACAGAAGTAGTCAATGGGACTTTGGTTCAACTTTTGAGAGGTTACAATAAGAAGCATCCAAAGACCTGGGATGAAAATATGATATAAATTCAACACTCTTATAACATATTAGTTCATACTTCTACCAGTAAGTCCCCTTTCAAAACTTTCTTTGGGTGTTTGTCGCCTTCACTCTTGGATGTTGTATATGGAAAAGAAGGAGGAGTGAGGGAAGACATCACATGAGAAGCATTCAAAGTAAAAACAATTATTGAAAATATTAGGTAGATCCATTTGCAAGTATGTGAGACATTGAAGAAGTCATAAGAAAGGTACAAGGTCTCACATGATTAGCACAACTCTGAGAAAAAATTCAAGGTAGGAGACAAAGTTTGGTTGCAACTAAACAAAGAAAGGTTGCAGGGTCTTAGTAAGAAGATCAAGGCTACGTGGTATGGTCATTTTGAGGTATTGGAGAAGGTGCGTGATAATGACTACATACTTAGTCTACCCCTATATATGCACATTTACTCAGTAGTGAAAGTGGAAAATCTAAAACTCTATGATACTTCCTTGTTGGATCAGGAAACCGAGTCACATGTTGTAATGTTCCCATCCTCCAAGCTAATCCATGCCACACAAAAACAATTCTTTGATACCATATATTAATTACCATGCCCTGCATATGCAACAAATATGTAGTTCTAACAGCATAAAATGCATGCACAAATATATACAAAAATACCACAACATAATTAACATAATTAACCACACATAAAGCATCATTAACACATAAAATAACACTTATATATTAATTAGAATCACCGACTGGATGTAGACCTCAGACGTTCCTCCCAGCCATAGAATCTGTTGTTCATACACTCTCAACAACATGTCACCCCTGAGCTAAGGCTACGACTCCACCAAGGAAAAGGGTACCTAATCCAAACTAAGTTCTAACAAACAACACAATAAAGGAAAAACCTAGGTTCCAACTCCAACAAGAGTCCCTTGCTTATAGCCTCTCATTCCCCATAGCCTGTCCCACCCCAGGAAGTGTGAAGTGTACCCATTCTCTGCTCAATAGTCCTTTGGTTGTATCACTTCTCTCCCAGAGCTTCAATAATAGGAAAACCAATAAGTCTCAGAGCTATGTGGCACTTGGAACACATGACTGCTCTAAGATATCAATACCCACTATCTAGCACATGGGGAAACCTATTCCCAACAATTCTCTCACCCAAAGAGAATTCTCCACAGGATTAACAACCTGCTTCTTCAACCCAAACCACCAAGGATTTGCAGGGTAACCATCTTCACAACTCTCCCTCTCTAACAAAGGTATGGATGAAGGTGGAATGCTTGAGTGAATGACTGGAAAGAATGGAAATTATACTAGAATCCCCACATTATATATGCATGTTCATATCTTGACACTTGTCATTCTAGGAACTATCTTTTTCTCCACGTGTAATTCATTCCCCTCACTTAGGAACTTAGGATAACATCATAACATAAGAATTATGACTTATGAATAATATTATTTTATTCCTTGCCTTAAGCCCCCTTGACTTAACCCCTTTTCCTCTCAAGTCCTATCCCCCTTTCCTCTCATGGAGTCCTATCCTCCCATACTTTTTTGTCTGACTTGATCTGTAGTAGTGATGTGATTTATTAATATATCTAAGTGTGATTACATATTACATTTGTTAGGCTCACTGGCCTTTCAACTCATAGGTTCCTTGGCCTAAATCACATAGACACTTTGACCTCAAAACATATATACAAAGGCACTCTGGCCCAAAATATCCTTTCTCACCAGCCTATAAAACATATGTACATTTAGAATTGGGGATCAACATGGGGGTATTACGTTCCCCTTCCCCTTATTTATGCACTATCCTTAGAGCATTATATACACATGTACAACCAAAATTCCTCAAAAAGTTCCAAAATGATGTGGCTACTCCTCCTACGTGGCATCCTCATGCTCCCATGTTGCATCTTCAATATGGTAACAGGTCCATTGAACCTTTACCAACCCTATTGCTTGATTTTGGAGTAGCTTGAATTTCATGTCTAGTATGTTGTTGGAGGCAGGTCGAAGTGGAAAAGCAAGGCAATTTTGGGGATGAAAGCATGCATGAGGAAAGTGACAGCTTGAAGGAAGAACATCATGCACGCATGCGAGGGAAGACCTAACGACGCTAGGGTTAGGGTTTTGGTAATGTATTGTAATGGATGAAGAGCCAGAAACATATAAATATAGATACTTAGGTATCATAGGGGTTCGACTATGGGGGTTCGGATTATGATCATTGTTGTTATTGTAGAAAGAGTTGTTTTAGTATGAACCTTTACGATATGTAATATTTTGCTAAATGATCTATTTTGGGTAAGATGTTGAGCTAGATAAGAGGGAGGAGGGTAGATATTGAGGGTTAGATCACAGGTTGTGGAGCCTGGTGCGATCTAGTCCGACTCATATAGATCTTACCCGACTGAGAAGAGTTGTAAGCGCGTGACGCTGTAGATGCAGAAATACTATAATAAAAGAGATGAGAGCCAAATCTTTATGGACATAGCCCAGGAGGGGGTGAACCACGATAATATCTGTGTTGTGTGATGAATGCATGCGTATCTCTATTGTCTTCAGTATTTATTATCATGCTTAGTGAATGAGTTGTTATATTTCCTGTGTATTCGCAAATGACAGTATATTGTAGTTACAATTATAATAATGGCTCAATATTTAGCTCCCATATCTCACACTTAATCCTAGGATGTAAACACCTGAGTCTTACAACCACCCATTAAAGCTATCTCGGGTGAGACTGCGCAATGCATTCTATGTGTTGTGTTTCCTTTTGGTTTACTAAGAGGGACGATAGTTTTAGAGGCTTTGTTAGAAACCTGACAGACATGAACCCTGGGTCAATAAACACAGACAATATAGAAGAATAGTAACCATCAGATGGTTCTATTTCCATTGGTAGGAACAAGAGAGTGTTGAGTATATGAGATAGGTTGAGCAAGAAAAGAGCGAAGAAAAGAAGAAAGCAATGAGCCAATAGAATGAGATTTTGAGACCGTGGAATCCCACAAAAGCAGAGATTGAAAGATGGTTGAGAACCAAAGAGATAGAATTTGCACAAAAAGACAATAGAAACCCTAGAGTAACACCCCAAAAATATCTGGAGAGATACGTGTTCACTGATTTGCACGAAGTCTTTTTCTGCGATTTTCCAAATTTATTGCAGGAGTGGATACTGAGGTTGAAGGACAACCACACAATGAACCAGATTCGATAGTTAGAGTGGACCCTAGTACATATTGAGCAGTTACAATAGGTGAACAACAAATTCACCCACACAATAGACTTCTGGCTTGATAGTATTGTGGTAGGCTTCATAACAGAGTTTGTAGTCGACACAACGAAGTCATACAGTGCAACAAAGCAAGAGTTTCTACGAGGACCTCGAGGAAGGTACATTTGATAGTTGTATACTTCTGTTAAGATACTGCTATATAATAAAGGTGTAATGACAATGGATTCAGACAACTAAAATTCCCTGCTTGCATGGGGGAAGCACTGACAGAAAGAGAAGAAATGGAAGGAGGAAAGGATAAGGGAAAACAGGAGGAAACCTTGGACCCGATCATGATGGACAACGACCAGATCATGGTGACAACTGGAAAGATGTGTAGTGGAGTACCCTACCAATACAAGGTGAATACCAAGAAGAGAGTTGTAGCCATGAGGGAAGGCTTGGCAAGTGATGAGGAAGAGGTAGAGGATCTCCGGGCTGTGGAGAAAATTGAGGAAATCATGTGTGCAACATATGAAAGGAAGACAAGAGGTCCAAGAATGGGAAGAGAAGGCAACAATCCTATCCATATTAACGTTAGTGTGGAACCCATAAACCCATGTGTAACTAATACACCAAAGAGAACACCACCGTTTAGACAACCGAAGTTCAGAAGCAGTCAGACAAAAGGAAGTACATCTACACAAGGAACAACAACTGGAGGAGCCAGTTTAGGTAGCACTAGTCAAGTATCTACACCGTGCGGAGGTAGTAGTTCATCATTCAGAATGGCAGGACACGATCCCACCATCAGGTTACCAAAATTTCGAGGAGAAGCAGCAGAAGACCCTGAGAAACACTTGTTCATTTGTGCAAAGATCTGGGAAGAAAAACAGATCATTGATGAAGATACCAAACTTGCACAACTAGCTATTACGCTAAGAGACTGCGCACTAGACTGGTACATGAGTTTAGACGCAAACAATGCCCCTGGGACGACAAGGACACTGGAAGACATTAAGAAGTTACTGATAAATGAGTTCCAGAAGCTGAGCTTAGAGGATCAATACATGAATGAGATAATCGAAATAAGACAGAAACCATGAGAGTCCGTATGGGAGATTGACCAGAGATTCAAGCGACTGAAGGGAAAGTTAAAATATCTTATGACTGAGATGCATCATCGACACCTGTTTTTCAACTCACTGCTCCCACACTTAAAATACCCTATGCAACAATAGAAGTTCGAGATGCAGGTAGAGGCTTTGCAGGAAGCCCTGCAACTGGAAGAAAATTAGTATCAGCAGATGGACCCAGCTATCGAAGAACTGAAGGAGGACTTGAAGAATCTAATGTTTCAGCTGAACTAGAATAAGAACAAGGACAAACGAGAAGTTGTTTGGTGTACCACATGTAGGATAGAAGGACACCACAAGAACGAATTTCCAACATTCACACAGTATATGGCAACAGGAATGCCAAATTCGTTACCAACAGGAGGACTATGGTGCGAAATCTGCAAGAAACCGGGTCACGACCCTTATCACTGGACGATGATGCAAAAATATCAAATAGTCCCAAAGAGTTCCTACTGCACCTTTTGCAAGTCAGTAGGCCACGATGAAAAATATTTTAGAACTATGGAGTTGATGCGAGAAAGGACATCATACGCATATAGAGTGTAAGAAGAAATGATGATTGGGCAAGCCGCACCATAGTTTAATCAAGTTCCAGCTCCATACAACACTGCAAAGCGTCAATATAATACTGCGTTGCAACCATATAATAACACATAGCCACAGTACAACATAGCACAACCTCAGTACAATACCGCGCAGTATAATCAAGCACCTCGGTATAATGCACTAAGAGGAGATTGAACAAGCTACAGAGGGGGAGGACGAGCAAGAGGAGGTTTCAGATGAGGTAGAGGACCAGTGGTATGTCACAATTGTTAACAACCGAGACATTATGCAAGGGAATGTCTACTTCCACCAACAACTTTTATGTATTGTCGCGCATCGGACCATGATACAGAGGAATGTCCGACACTATTAGTAAAGATCTAGGAAAAGAGTAACCAGAACAACCGGAATGTTCAATGGATTTCAGCCGAAGCAAGGGATGGAGGACAAAACATCAATATAGTTACTCGCGGAGGAGCTAAAACATGAAATGACGCAGCTCGACAAGAACCAGTACAAAACCAGTGAGTAAAGAAGAACACCAAACCAAGGAAATAGTTCGACACGCAGAACGGGAAGGCGATATTTAAAGAAGCCAGATAATAATTTTAGAAGGAAGACATAGCGTCGACTTCAATTGCACAACAAAAAAAGGAATCACCAGAGTACGATATGCCTCCATTATTGGATCATACCAACAAAATGAAAACCATGGGACAAGTAAGTACAATCAAAGGCTTTTTGCAATCACGTGTAAAAGTATTAAGTGATCCATCATCTGTGAAAATATTGCAAAACATACTAGAAAAATGTAGCATCGAGACGAAAGAAAAAATAGAACCAAAAATTGTCAATCACCTACATACAAGGAGAAGAAATAGTAGGGAGTTCAGACTGAATGCCAACATCAGAGATTTCAACATGGGAAATATCATACTGGATATAGGATCTAAAGTTAATGTACTACCAAAGAAGACATGACAATGCATGGGAGATCCCACATTAGGATATTCACCTGTTCAATTGAAACTGGCAAACCAACACAAAGTCCTACCAATCGGTAGAATGAAAGGAGTAACAATCCTAGATGGAGTGCGCACTAAAGAAGATTTTGAAGTCATTGAAATTGTGGACGACACAACACCATACCCAACATTGCTTGGTCTAGATTGGGCGTTTGAAAACCAGGCCATAATAAACTTGAAGACCTAGAAAATGACATTTGAGTCAGGAGAATACAGGTTCATTGCGCCATTAGACCCATCAGAAGTGGAGAGGTTAGTAGAACCTACTTGCCTAGACTTAGAGGAAATCGACCAGTTGTACAAAACAACTGCGCGCGATGAGGATTACGTAAACCCAATTGTAGACATGATACTCAGTTGGCAGAGCATTAATTCATGTGCAATAGACTCAAATACCAGTTTAGAGAACTGGCAGCAAAGGCTACACGAAGTTTCCACGAGAATATGTGCACGAATAGACCGCGCAGTAAGATGGGTAGGCACATAAATTAGGGAACCACCCAGTTTCCATGGAAAAAATGATTTGGAAACATTCTTGACACAATATGAAGACACAATGTTAGAGAATCAGAGACCGTTAGCACTTGATTTAGAACTCAATGCCACACCCGCTCCGGTTACTCAGCTGCTATACGAGTATAGGATTCTCAGTGAGGTTTTCATACGTTTGATCGCTCCGGTTACTCAGCTTCTTGCACTCCAAGGCAAGAGCTCTTAATCTGTCAACTATGTTGTAGGCAGTGGCTTCCCTTTGGTCTCGTACATCTTGCAGGGTCTCAGGAACAATGCAGAGCTCCAAGTCTGCTATGCGCTGCTGGATTACCTCTTCGAGTTGTGCCACCTATTGTGGAACGTGTTCTTCTGCCTTTACTTCAATGACTGTCATAGAGTGAAGTGCTCTGTGGACCATCTCCTGTACTTTGAGTTTCTCTGTGAGCAACTGTTCCTTTTCTTTATGCAGTTGGGATTTTTCTTCATCGAACCTCTCTTGCAGAGTAAGCTTCTTGCATTCGGCAGTACTGTGCTGCTCTAAAAGGTCTTCCTATTCTTGTGCCAAAACCTAGGTGGCTTGCGTTGTCTCCTCTTATGCTCATTGAAGGTGAGCTTCGTCTGTATCAGCGATCCGGTGGAGTTGAGTTGGCTCATCTCCTATTTCTAGTGTTTCTGTTGATAGAGGCATAGTAGAAACTGCACGGTTGGACTGTAGTGCCTACTGCACTTCTTGAAGTTCAACCTTGATCCAACTGAACACCTCCTCCTACTTAGATTTCCTACTTCTCTGCTATCTCCAATGAAGCATCGTTCAATGTTGCGATGATGAAGTCGAAGTCATCTGAAGTGAGGGTGGTCTCAAATTTGGTCCTGGTTGCTTTCGATTTCTTCCTTAAGGAAGGTTTCAGAGGGTAAACCTTCCTTTTCTTCGAGGTGTCCTCCTCGTCTCTAGGCAGTGTAACCTCGCCTTTCTTTTGTTCAACTTCTGTGCCATCTATCTCTCCACCATCACCTCCTTGATCTGCTGAGATGGAAGTGGTCTTCACAGATGCGCTGTCTAAATTGTGGACCTCTTCGGTCTTCTTTGTCTTGCTAGGTCCAGGTATATCCGTCGCAGTTTCTAGACTGTCAACATCAGATATCTCCGCAGGGTTCGCTGGAACAAGGAGGTATGTCGACCATTCCTTGGTAATCTCTTCCAAGTCATCCTCCGTCAACTTGTAGTACGACTAGAGTTGTTGTTTATGCTCTTCAGCGCGTGCTGTGATATAGATGAAATGTCGGTCTGCGCTGAATTTCATCAAGGGTCGAAACATGTGGAGTGTGTTCGGGGCTATACGAGGCTCGGACTAGATAGCGGTCTTTAGCTGGTTGTAATAAGTGTGAAAAATGACATTTGATTTCCACTTCTTGTTCATGTCGCTGGAGTACCACAACGTACTGAACTTTGCAGCCAGTGGTTCAAAGGGATCGATGTCCGAGAAGGTCGCACCTTTCAACATTTCCCATGCAATGAACACGATTAAGATGCGAATCCAACTAAAGTGGAACTCATATCCTTGGTCTTGCGCTTCCCTGCAGTCCATTTCTAAATGGTTTACCAAGTACTTCACCCAATTCATGTGTAGGCCCTATGCGCACTTCCCTGCGAGGTCGACTACAAATCTGGTTACTTGGGTGGCCCGGTTCTTGCGAACTAATTTCCCTGCGATCAATTGACAGGATAGGCGCACTGCATCGGTCTAGATAGAGGCTACCTTGTAGTGTCACGTTCCCTTCTCTACATCTCCATAAGTATCCTTTATCCTCTGGGCGAGAGCATGATCTGCGGTCTTTCTGGGGTAGAAATCTTGTGGGTCAGGGCCTTGCATGCTTATCCCTGTGTTTTGATTGATCAATGTCAGATCCACTGTGATGTGGCAGTTCAACCACAAATAACCTCCATGATAGCAAGACAACAGTAATTTGACTCATGCTTTCACCTCCTGGTGTTGGTCGAAGTGCGGAATATTCATAACATTCAGTAGGGTGGACTGCACGAGGTTCTCGGTCCATGACTGAGGGGTAATCTTTGAGTTCTTTCCTTTGGTTCTGGTCAGATACTTATGCAGGGCGAGCATGTTGTAAACCTTCTTGTCGCTGAGGTTGAAGTCGCTAAACTTCAAAGCTGCGAGCTTATCCTGGTCAACACGAACTGCGCGCACCTCTTTTGGAAGGTACGCAGTGACCAACGCATATTCAAAGTCTCTGGGCACGCTGTCTCGGTTTATTGCGCCGCTTAAAGGTGGTAGAAGGCAAGTAGGATGCTCAGAATCAACTTAGAATTTGCTAAGTCATCCTTGTTCTTAGTTTGCCTTTCATGGGATGGTCCAGCTCCGTGGGTAGTGGATGGAGAGGCTGAAAGTCCTCTTGTCAAAGATGCTTGTACACCTGTAGACACTCCTCTCTCCGATATGACTATTTCAGTCATCAAGTCGAGGAGAACTTCTGTCACTGATTCCTCAACTGCGGTGAGCTTGTCATACATATGCGCTCGAGATTAAAATTATCGGGGTCATGATGGATTTAGACACTGCACTGGAATAATAGTAAGGGCACAATGATCACTGTATGCAATTCGTTGAGTCTGCGGGCTTCAAATTCTCAGTTAGCAAAAGTGTTCTCCATGCATGGAGGGAATGGATAAGTAGGCAACTCGACAACGGTTCGTGTGCAATGGTTATGAGCCCCTATTAACTCTTGTTCGATCCGTTATGGCGCGATCCAATGGTTTGATGATGAACCTTTATTGCTTTTATGTTCGTTCGGAGAGGAAGTCGAATGAATATATCGGCCCCAATGACTATATTGCTTCGCCATGGCGAAGTGCCATATGTCATTGTTCTGATATCCTGGCAAAGCTCCAATTCTACAATTTTTCTTTCTGCGAAGTTCCCTCTAGAACCTTCTACAACTTAGCTCTTGTCTTACTTTGTTTCCTCACCTTCTTTCTAGTGAGCTTCGTCCCGATAGTTCTTTTTCCATTAGGATTCTTGTCTTATTTTAACATAGTTACTGTGCGTTGTTGAAATTATTTCCTAGGACTCTGAGGTAATACCTTTGCTTTGGCTGGGATAGGTACTTCAGTCTTCCGAGAGTCTTCTGATGTTCCTACAACCTTGACATCAGGGTCGCTAGTGTCAAATAGCTTCGATCTATTCTCTTGTTCTTCAATCAATTGTGCGATCTTTCTGGTCATGAGAACTTTTAAATCTTTCTTCTTCTGTTCCAAAACTTCTTCTTCTTATTTTTGTCTAGCTTGATCTCTGTCAATCCAAGGTTTTCCTATTAACATGGTAAATGGGGCACGATTCTCAATAAATTGAATAATCTCAAAATCTTCTTCCATCAAAGTCCCATTGACAGTCATATGTATCTGAGCGAGCCTCCCACATAAGTTTACCAACTTTCCTCTGAATAACCCTATTCCTCCTAGTGAAGGGATCATAGCAGGCCTTCCTATAGCTTCCCAAGTTCTTTTTGTCATGATATTCACTTGTGTGTCCTCATCTAGAACACAGTCAATGTTGAAGTCCCCTATTCTTGCTTCCATGCATTCTTTGTCTTTAAAAATCTCTGATAGTCTAACATGTCGATGGTCATCCAAGGTTTCTTTCATCTGTAGTAATACCTTCTCTGATTCTTTCTGGGGTTCTGCTGCAACCTTAGTTTCTGGATCTGTCTTAGGGTTTTCTTGTCGTATGTTCATACTTTCAAGCTTAACAATCATTCCGGGGCAATCCAACACTTCATGGTCCATAGCCTTACAACAAAGACAACTAGGTCTTCTTCCAAGGCATTCCTTAGCAAGATGTCCCGGTCTTCTACAACGATAACAGAGGGTCAATCCTCTCTTTCTTTTAAATGATCCCCAACCTCTCCTGTACTGTGCACTAGGATCGTATGAGCTAACCTGCAACAATTTTTTCTAGGATCCTGCATCCATTTGTTAGTCCAAACATCTTTTTTATGCATAGGTATAACATATCTTTCATGATTCTTATCAGATCTATTCATATCAAACCTTCTTTCATCTATTAGTGCCCTGGTTTTCAGGCTAGGACAGATCCTATCAATCATACCTAGATCATATTCTAGAAACAAAATTTCTACTTATCTTACTTCTACAGAGCACAAAGCTTCCAGATCTAAATTCTTTTTTTTTTACTATTCTTACCTTTATCAGAGAACATAGCTTACAGATCTTACCTCTTTTAATCATAAATTCTTACTTTTACTTTTCTTAGAGTGCCAACCGTTCAAATCTCGCTTCTTTCCTTTAGACATGATCTTCTTTCTTTCATATCTCACTTCTTTCCTTTATATATGATCTTCTTTCTTTCAGATCTGACCTTCTTTATTTAGCACATAGCTTTATAAGTCAAGCAGAATACTGCACGCTAGGGCACAGATCTACGCACAAAGATTTCTTAGTTTCAGGTTGGATCTTTGCACATAACTTCCTCTTTCTAAGTTCCCACATAACTTCCTCTTTCTCAGTTCCCAACAATCACAGTTTCAAGTCCTGGCAACAGAACCATTTATTGGCACAGGGGCAGACCCAGGGCTCAATGCTACAACAACGCACCAACAAAACCCTAACTACCGGGCCTTTCAGCAACACCTGTGAAGCAGATGAAGTCTCACCCAAGGTAGAGGCAGGGGTGGTTGCAAGACTCAGGTGTTTGAAACCTTAGCTCAGACACAGATCTGTGATTATAATACTTAATACAACTCTTAGCGCCGTCAGTTCCTTAATATGTAATCACTATTCACTACTTCGCTGATATAACAGAGCTTCGCAGTATTCCCACTAATCTACAATATTCAAGCACTTACAATATACAAATGGATCAGAATGAGCATATCAAGAACTAAGCATGACTATCTAGATCAGATCTAACATTCTCACATATAATAAGCACGAAGCATGAATAGATCTATCTAAACATATCAAAGCACTTAGCATATAACATATGAACACATCAAGACAAAGCACAAAGCACAAAGCACATAACACTGTGTTTATGTGGTTCACCCCCACCCTGGGGCTACATCCACAAAATCTTCTTCTTTATAGTCTTCAGTCAATCAGTTACAAGCACAGAGCCTCAAACCCTTACTCTGCACATGACAAAATATTTGCGCAATTCGCTAGATCCCTCTTCCTTGAGTTACAACACTAAGCCTCCTATCGTATCGCACAAGGACTTGCAATCATCTATGCAAGTCTTACACAGAATTCACAAAGCCTTGATCACACAGATTCAACTCTTGGCACTTAGCCTATATCACATAGACATATCATCCACTACTTCTCTATATGGCCTATACATCTATATATACATACAAAATAGGCCTAAACATGGGTAAACCCATGGGGCGACATCCCCTTCTTGTTACATATTCCCAAAAACCCAAAAAGGGGTCGAGATCCTGTGGTATCCGCTTCGTCTTGCGCTCCTCCTTTGACAGGCTGTCGAAGTTCCAAAATAGGTCATCATGACCAAGAAATTCCCAAAACTTGGTCAAGGGCCAACAAAGATACATTGACAAATACAAACATTACACAGGTATTTTTCCCCTAGAAACCCAAACTGGGAAAACCAACATATTTTATATTTATTCATCATGATACATTTTTTACAATACAATATACATACAGGAGCCAACAACATACAAAACCCTAACCCAATGACCTGGATTAGTCAACAAACCTAATTCCTTAACCAAAAATAGAAAATCGTCAGCAAAAAACCATGTGCCGAAAAACCAACTAAATATGTGACACATTTCTTGAGGCAGAAAATGCCCCCCCTCAAACCCCCCTACGCGCCCGATGCAATGAAGAAACTACTACTCATCCAAAGAATATAACACATACCCAACGATTCATACGTCAACTTTTGAAGGGCATCAATTTTTGCATATGATATTTGTTTGGGGCACACGATAGCTCGTTGGAAAGGTCTATCCGAGGACTACACATTTTGTGATCTCACTCTGGCTAAAGTCCATAGTGTGACTGTGGCAGGCCCAAAAAATGTTGTTTAGGGCCTCAAAACGACCTCGAAATTTTAGGACCTGAAAAGATGTAGAAAAACTACCGAGGAGGAAACCCATGTTTTGAGCCTACGGAATAGGTGGGTGGCCATCAATTTTCACCTAGATCATTCTTCCCCCCTTAGGAAGAAATGGTCTCCATTGCGTCAAGTTCCCAAAGAATCTTTTGCTGAATCTAAACCTTGGTGAGACGCTTACCTTTCTAAAGAAGTTGTCCTGCTTAGCTTAGTGAAGGTTGTTATGAACCTATTGTTGGTGGGGTTGGATTCGTTTAACCAATCTAGTTGCATGATCCATCTAAGTGTGGGAGGACTCTGTCGGTGAAGATGCAACATGAAGAACATGAAGGGATTTGTTATAACTCCGTTTGACAAGGTAGTGTGGAGGCACTCCTGTAGGTGCAGTAGGAATATCTTGGTGCTCTTCTACAATCTTGTTGATTTGCTTATGATAGATAGAAGGGTCTTGGGTCAAGGCTGTAGTGGTTGCAGTGACTTCTCTTATGACCATATTATGAAGAGGCTAAACTTTGAAGTATGAGAGATTACTTTGTGGCACTATTATTCGGGACAATAGTCGAAACTACCTATGGTATATTGTAGAGCTGACCTCCCAGAGTAACAATGACACTACGAGATCGAGACTCATAAACAACATGGTGCTTCCACATATATGTTTGGCCTAACAAAACATCACAGACTTCCAATGGGGAAACATCACATAGCACCTCATCCTTAAAGGGCATGATTCCATATGACATGTGGTACTATTGGCTGACACAAAGATCTCATCCCTAGCGAAGCCATCCGATGTTGTATGGTTGCGGGTGTGGTATTGTCGAAAAATCCAACTGTTTGATGACCTCTGTTGAGATGAGGTTATTTTGGCTTCCACTATCAACAATAAAATGCATTGGATTCCCCTTCACCCACATCTGTGAATGGAAAAGGCACTCCCCCTCCTCGAGGTCCTCTAGTTCTTCTGGTTGGATTATTGCGGTCACGACAATAACATTGGGTTTTGCATCAATTATCTATCTCCTTTTATTATTGTTTGAATCAGAGTTTGATTCGGGGCTTGGATCTGTTTCTTTGAGCTTGACCACCAATTATTTTTTTGAGCGACATTCATTTCTGTTGTGCCAAGGGATTTTGTGGAATTCGCACCACTTCCCAGTGTCCTTCTTCATCTTCTCGTTACCCTTCTTTTCCTGCGTCTTAGACTAGTGGTATTGAGGTTGATTGATCTATGATTTAGGGCTACCTTTACCATACTTTGGTTGTTGTTTATTTGCATACCCGAACTCCTGCTTGTTTTGCTTCTTTCATTTTTGATTGATTTTGACATCATATCGATAAGTTGCTCCCATTGGTGAGATGTCTAGAAACTCCATTTCCGTTTGGATGTACATATGTAGAGCCCCGAGGTATTTTAGAACCAGATGTCGCTCGATGTATTTGATACCCATCTGGGTGTGCAAGGTATGGAAGGGATTTGTGAACTCCGACACTGTTTGGCCACTCTCTTGATGCATCGTGGTCCATATCATGTATTGGTCATCATAGTTTCCCACAGGGTAATATTGCTCCTTGACCGCATCTGATCCGTAGGATCTTTTAATGACTATGGTTGAGTTTTAATTTTGCATGCGTTAATTATCCAATTGAGAAGCTTAATGAAAGAATGAGTAAAGAAGAGGAATTATGACAGCCATATACATATTTGCAGATCTGAAATGAAATAATAGACAACAAACCATAACACGAGAATTGATAACAGAGTTCGGCACAACTTTGCCTACGTCTTCGGGCCTTTGTCTCTGTGGGGGAGGCTTCTTTATTTCTGTTCAAAATCTCAAAAGTACATTGCAGCAGTGCCAATAGGCTAAAATAATGATTTGGTCATGTTCTTCCAGATCTCAAGAACCCTGCAAAGAAAACAACACGCAAAACGGACGTCCGGAGCTCCCAGAAATGGCTCGCAAGCGTCTGCTCCTCAATAGCTTCCCTGCATAAAAATGGCTTTGGCTTGGCTTCCCTTCAGCATAACTCTATTTTTTCTGTCCTCCATGGCCTCAAACAGACCTGGTTTATATAGATTTGAAGTTGGTTTTCCATCTCCAACTTCCTCCCAAAATTTGGGCTCCAAAAATGCCCAATATCTCCCAAAAATGACCAAAATCCACTAATATTAGGCTGAAATCAAATAAAAATCATAACTATAACAAAAAACCCATTTTAGTTTTTAAAATAGGGCGCAACCCCTTTGGCACGCGCTCCTGGTCATATGGGAGGCATCCATGTGGCTGGGTGCTCCACTGGCTCTGCGTTGGCCCCCTGTCGCTGGCTCTTGGTCATCACGTGGGCATAGGACCGGATCTCGGGCTAGAAACCATAACCATGTGCCCTGTTTTGGATTAACGCCTGGGTCATATGGAACCGCCTATGAACCGGGGACCAGGCCCTATCCGCCAACCGCACAAGTTTAAACCTCTGCGCTCGTGGTTATATGTAGTGGTCACGCCGAATGTTGATTGTCGAGGGCTGGGGCTAAGCCCCAGCCCTTTCCCCCGCCGAATAGAACATTAACCAAACATAAATAAAATGTTTTCCACATACATTTTAAGCACCACCCATGGGCCGGGTGGTTAGCCCGGTCTTGCCAGTACATTGCCCGGAGAATAGGTCGGGGGTTCGACCCCGGTGAACCCATATAAATTTTACATAAACCATCAACCAACCACAGGGTGCCACGTGGAAGCCCATGACTGGGTCACGTTGCACCTCAACAACCAATCACAATGTGCCAACTGTCAATTGTCGATTGGTCCACATCACCTGCCATGTACCTTGCCACCGTACCTGCCTAGTCAGCTGCTGACGTCATCCCGTGCCATGTGTCACCCTTACAGTGGTGACACGTGTCACCCATGGATTGGTCCAACTGTCTGCCCATATGCCACATCATCCTGCCACGTGTCACCTCCAGGGGTTGCCACATCATCTGTACGGCCTGTACAGTCAGCATGCCATGTGGCACTGTACGGACTGTACAGTCATCCCCTTTTTTTGCCTGTTTGGGTTTTCGAACATAATGCGATATCTTTCGCATATGGAGCCCGTTTGATGAAGTAAATATATGGCCGGAATCAAGAAGATGTGACAGACACAATGGCGCTGGTTTCGTTGAATTCCGAGCACTTTCATTTTTGAGCATTTTTAAGCCCTGTCAGGCTTCTGGATTCGATTCTGGATCAGCATCCATAAAAAAATACCAAGTGGGCTCGACCCCAAATATTTGAGACTCCTCTGTGGAATTTTTCTCCTAGTAAGTTTCCCACCAATGTTTGACATGGGGGAGAGCCTTAAGGAGCACACATGTAATCTTTTCTCTGTCGGAAAATTGTGAACAGAGAAATAACCTTTTAGCAAATTTAACCATTTTTCCAAAGCATTTGCAATGATCTAACCTTCAAATATGAGAATATTAAAATTAACTGGTACCTTGAATGGGGTAGCATCTCCAAAGCGACTACTTGACGAAGACGCGCCTGTTATTGTCAAAAATCATTGAAGGATTTGGGAAAAATTATCCAACATCTCGTTCCACTGTTGCGCGAGGGCTTCCACGAGAAACAACTTGATGGGATATTTTTCTCCCTCGTCCCTCTTCTCTTTCGACATGGGAAGTCACTTGGGATCATGAGAGCGGTCGTCCTCAAAAGAAACTATCTCGAGACCCAACTCTTTATACTCTGACCTCGTCAGGGACATGCACTAAGAAATGAAAAGGAGTAGCTTGCTCTAATATCACTGATCCAAATTATTTTGAGAACAAAATGAAGGAAGAAATATAACAAGTAATTACACAGATATAATGCTAGAAACACATAGATGCAATAATGCACAATTTTTATTAAAGACGGAAATGTACAGGAATTGTAAAAATATAGAGTGAATGCACTCACTAGAATGGTGGAAGCCTATCTCTGAGAAGAGATGTAATGGGTACGCTCATTCACACGAATATGATGATGTTTACAATGAGGCTCTAAAGGCATTTTTAACATAAAGAAAATCACAACCCTAGAAGATGAAACACCAAAAGGTTTGTGGGCCTCGATGGGGCTAGTTGATACGTCAACAAGGGCGTAACTTTTGCATACGATCTCCGTTTGGGGAAAATGATAGCTCATTGGAATGGCCTATCCAAGGAATACACATTTTTCCATCACAAATTTTCTAAAGCATATAGTATGATTGTGGCAGGCCCAAAAAACATTGTTTAGGGCCTCAAAATGGCCCCAGAAGTTTAGGACCCAAAAAGATGTAGAAAAACTACCAAGGTGGAAACCCTTGTTTTGAGCTAGTGGAATATGTGGGTGGCCACTAATTTCCACCTGGATCATCAAGGGAATACATATATTACTCTTCACTGCCACTTCCAGAGAAGAGTTCAACCCATATTTGGATGTCAAGAATTTCTTTGGCAGACTATGTCCCAGAGGTCTTCGATTTCAAATAGTTGATGTAGTGGTGCATTGATAAATTTGACAAGAATTAGAGAATTATTCAGTTGTAAGGTGAATCACATATTTCCTTAGCCCTTTCATTTTTTAAGAGAATGATCAAACTCCCAGAGCCAACGATGAATTTCAAAAGCATTGAAGCCGAGGACTTTTTGAAGACAAAGAATAGAGGATTTGAGCTTATACAAGAATATCTTGAAGACCTAGCAATTATTCCAGAGAACCTTTCAAGCATTCATGCGAGTTCATTAAAAAATATGTATCGAGAAATGGCGTGGTTACTCACTAGAATAGTCAGAGAAGAATCCACGGCTATTTCTCCCAGACTCTCTTTGTATATCTGATACTTTTCAATTTATGAAAAACCAATATTTGATTGGGCAAAGATTATCTCCAGTGAATTATCTTTTCATTTGGAAAACTTCAGAAAGAATAAAAGGTTCTACATGTCCTCATACTTGATCTCTGTCATTACATGATGTCACATCTTCAAAGGCTTGACTTTGGCTAAGCAATTCAATTGTAAACTCGATCTTGTTCAAATGAGGTATCCCACACTTTGGAAAAAAAAGGACACATACCACTTTTATGAAGTAAACAATGCATCCATTTCTTCTTTTAAAAAACTTATTCATGGACCAAACACATCCAAATTGTCTCTAGAAGCAACATCTTTTTTAGATAAGAGAGGAAGCTTTGAAGGAATGGATAAAAGATAAGGCCAATTCGATAGGGTCCATTCAAGATCTTGGAAAATATTGGTACTAATGTCTTTCGACTAGATCTACCAGCCTACATGCAAATATATTCAGTAGTAAATGTTGAGAATTTGAAGTTTTATGAGCCTCCTATGATTATGGATGAAGATGAAAGTATTCAGGTTCCAGCAGTTGATGATTTTGCTTCAGAATATTTGGACGCGCTACAGGAAGATGTCATTCTTGAAAGAAGAATCAAAACTTCACAGCAAGGTGATGTGGAATATCTTTGAGTTGGTCTAAAAGGGGTAAAACCAAGTAAATCCAAATGGATGGAGATTGGAAGGGTGAGGGAACTCTACCCTCACTTAGTTGTTGAGTAATAAAATCTTTTGGTGGTCCAAAAGTCTTCCAATGGGGAGGAATGATCTAGGAGGATTCGAGAATGCTCACAGAGGTCTGGAAAGATACAAAACATCCACAAAGGTCCAAAATGGTTCATAAATTCTCAAAATTAGACCATCCCAAATTCTCTCGAAAATGCCATCAATGTGTAGAGTTCGTCGCCATCTTTCTAACGACATAAATTTCACCTCGAACGGAGTTCGAATGCAAAAGTTATGTGCGGATAAAGTTTAAGTCAAACCAGGTCAAAAGTCAAAGTCCACATGGGCAAAATGGGTGACACGTGTCACCACTAAAAGGGTGACATGTGTCACCACTGTAAGGGTGACACATGGCACATGATTGTTGGCAGCTAACTAGGCAAGGTACAATCCAAGTGGTCCAATTAAGGGTTGACAAGTGGTGCACAAGTGGTCCACTTTTATGATGACACATGGCAAGGATGAGTCAATGAGTGGCTGCCATGTGGAAAACTCCCATTGGCCAATAATGGTGGGTATTAGTCAAAATTATGGAGTTGATGAGGGTCGAACCCGTGACCTCCATAACCTCCCAAATCTTTACACCAAGTCCTATTACAAATATTCCATGCATTTGTCACTTAATATTATATGGTTGCAAATATATTTGAGTTTGGGTAAAAGTTTATTGGGCAGAAAAAAAGGTCGAGGGCGTAAGCCCTTGATCCATAGACCATGTTCGATGTAATGTTCCTTGTAACCACTGGTACTAAGCTCCCGCGGGAAGTTTGAATGACATGCCATATATATAACATATGGTTCAACAACTATACACCAAAAACACGAGAATATATGGAGGTCGGTGGGGCTGGAACCCCTGACCTACCACATATAGTACCAACGACTTAACCAATCTATCTATGGTGCGGGTTTGGTTATAAACCCAACTAATTTCTATTAATTGTCTACCATAAAATTTGGAGGACAGTTAGGGCTCACGCCCTATTTAATGGGCATGTGAACCGAGGTTGTACACAAGACATTAATGCAGATTTTAGTACCGTAATTCATGCTCGAGGGTACCTAAGTTATGAGGCTACACCATAAATCATTTTGAGAGGTACTGTGACAGAATTTAAGGAATTTTATACTCATTTTGCATGATTTTTCTATAGGAATCCAACAGTGCACTATGTTTCTGCATTTGAGCAACATGTAAAAAGGTCATTATAAAACACAAACATTTGAGCATTAATAAAAGAAGGTCTTTATTGGAAGCGGACTTGGAGAGGTAGCCCAAATTGGGTGAACTTAGTTTTTCCAACTTGTGTATGTGATTTCATTATTGTTGTTCATTTCAAGCTTAATTATTTGCAAGTAGTTTTATCGTTAAAGTGGATTTGGTTAGATAAGTTCTTCACATGTAATTTGCATACAGTCAAGTGATCATTTTATTTTGAAGATCAAGTAGATGTTTATTATGTATTAAAAGATTAATAAGCGTCTAAGGATATTTTCGGATCACTATTGTCACCTTTATACACACCTTGGGTAACATGGAAGAAATATTCAATCCACTAGATGTGTCCTTGGGCGAAAGTTTCGAGTCAAGGTGTTGTCACCATATCCTCAACTCCTCCATCTAGGCCAACTCCTAGTGAAGCCAAGGGGGGATAGACCCTAAAGAAAATAATCTAAGGCTTGAACTAAGCTAAGTACAAGAAATTGAATCTAGGAGTTTATTGCAAAGTAAGAATAATATAACAATCTAATCTAGCAACATATATGATTCATCCATTATCAGAGATACATTTAGTAATATGTAAGCAAATGAGATGTATTCATCAATATATTACTTCAAGATAAAGGAAATGTTTGAAATGAAAATACTTTGAAAAGTAAATGATTGAAGTAAAAGGCTTGAAATGTAAATGTAATGAGACCAGTGCCAATAGTAAGATGGTGTTGTTAAAGAGGAGTGTTGCAAGTGTTCTTGTAAAATTTTATTATGAGTTGTTTAGGTGGAGTGATTATTGTGAGTACAAGACACTATGTCAGATGTGTGCAAAGTGGTACAAGAAAATAAATATAATCTAGATTAGGATTCTAAGAGGCTATCCCTCAAATTGGAGTATGAACTATGCGGATGTCCAACAGGGAGGATATCCCTCTAACTTCACACAGTAGCTCAAGAGACTGTCGGATGTCCAAAACAGGGAGAAACTAGATCTCAAAGTTCTCGTCTGACTTCACACACAATACCCCTTGTGTTTCCAATCAATCAATATAAACTTTGAGATTGACCTATTAAAACTAATCCAAACTGACCAACCCCAATTCTGATGAGTTCCCCAGATCGAGATAAGATCACAAGGGTTCGGAGCATACTAGGGGGAGTTGAGGGGATTGGTTTATTTTCCAAATTGAAAAATATGTAAAGAAATTGCAGAAAGGAAATCTAACTAAACTAATCTAATTAAATGAAATCTACTCTAAATTTTTTGCGGTGCTTGTGATAAATTTTATGGATAAATTTGTCTTTCCTTTAGGTGAGAATTTCAAGCATAAGCAAAAATGAGCCAAAATGAACAATCACGGAAAGACACTATTCCCCCTAGGGGGGATGAAAAGTGGGGACTATGTGGCCCACTGATTTTATTAATGAGATTACAATGATCTTTTTTGGAGTGAATTGTGATCATTCATTAGGGGGATCACAAGTCTTCACAAGGTTTTGAAAGCCTTATTGAAGAATGGGGTGCTCCTGGGTGTCCAAGATGCTTCGATTCTACCAAAATCCGGCAGAGTCTCCCCTTGTATGTTCCCAAAACTACACAAAATAGCAAGCAAACAAATATTAAATTGCCCCAAAAACACTTTAGAAGTGTCTTTGGATCATATGAGAAAAAACCAAAAAACTTTCCAAGTAAAAACTAAGAAAAAGAAGCAAAGTGAACTGAGGAGAACAAGCTAGAAAGCTTGCTTCCTTAGGGTCTTTGGCTGTTGTTTTAGAGCATAAAATTAAAAGAACCTAGATACCAAATTTAAAGATGAAAGATCTTGGGAAAAAACTACCTTTTAACCCTTAAAAATATGGAAGAAGAGGCTTGATAAAATGAAACTTTTTCTATACTAGATCTAAACTTTAGATGAAACTTGCAAGTACAAAATTAGATCTAGTTTAAGTTATGCATGCAAAGTAAGAAATTAAATATTTAAAATTAAATTTCAGATCTAAGCACTTGCATGCAATGAAGTAACCAAAGGAAATTATATTTTCTTTGAGAAAGATAGAAGAAGATCTTGAAAGCCTTGGAATCCTTGGGCAATATGGAGTCTTCTTAATAGATCAAAGAGGGACTATGTCTTCTTTAAGATCTTCAAGAATGAGGCAAGTGCAACCGATCCCAAACTCCTCTTCAAGTGTGAGAACTTGCAAACTTAGAGACTTCTTGCCAAACAAATTGTTAAAAGTATGGTGCTACCTACAAAGATACTTTAAAAGAGCATGAACATCAACCAAAATGAACATGCAATGTAAAACTATCACATGTAAATAAGCAATAAGATTATAAAGCAGCCTAGTTCTTCTAATCTTACCCTACTAGGATACAACTCCGCTTGAAGGTCACAAATTAACAATTAGAAGCAAAAGCACAAAAACAAATTATACCTCACATTCGACACAATGACATATAAATTCCACACATGAAAATGGTACACCAATGTAGCCTTGAAAGCCTTTTATTCCAATCTTGAATGATGATACAATAGAAAAAATACAACAAACAATTCTTCCCAAGCTCCAAAAACTAGCCAAGCAAATGGGAGAATGCTTTCATTTATAGGGAGAGGGGTGCACTTCCCAAGGAGGGAGGGCGCACCACTTGGAAGGGAAAAAGTTGCCAAGTGTGAGAGGTGGGGCTTACACCTCTCTCCCAACTCCTTGTAGTCGCCACTTGTGCGAAAGAAGTGGAGAGGGAGGGCGCTACCTCTCTAAAGGTGGGCAACCTTCCTCTAGAATGTGCCACCTCTCCTCAAGAGGGGCACACCTCTCTTTGGTAGATCCTCCAAACTCAGGTAAACACTCAACCACTCACACCTCGACTCTCACTTAGATGTTAAAAAGGCCCAGTTAACTCAAATGAAGGGTGAGTTGACTCAAAACATGTCCTAGACATGTTTCCCCAAAAAAAGCTTTGTTGATTTTTTGTCTTTTATTTGTCTTTTATTGACCTTTTGTGAGTAAAATTAATTTTAAGTGATTGAAAATCACTAATTTCATTCACAAAGTGGGTACTTATGTATAGTGGATATTCTGAGTGTGAAAACGAATACCCCCAAGGAATATAAGGCCTCCAAGTACCATTTTTTTTTAACTTATGACTTATTTACAATTAAAATATCTCGGTTTGTGGAAAAACATTTATTTACTCAAAACATTAAAAAATCCTAGGGAAGACTTAGCGCAATTTCCATATGACTCAATATTGATGACTAGCATGGTAATATACATTAAACACTAGACTTAGATGACCAAACTAAGGCCTAACCATTAGTACATACTCCACTTTTGGAGGAAATGAATGAAAAAAATAAAAAATTATAACTCGCTTAAAAATTAATTCAAGCAATAAATAATTAATAAGTAAACAAAAACACTCTAGAATTATGCACTCATAATTAAGTCTTAGGAGTTATGCACTCTAGAGTTTCCATACCCCCTGTGGGGAATTGTAATAAGATGAATTTAGCATGATGAATTTGTAAAAGGCTTAGCCTCCTAAGACTTAATTATGAGTGCATAACTCTAGAGTGTTTTTTTTACTTATTAATTATTTCTTGCTTGAATTAATTTTTAAGCGAGTTATATATATTTTTTCTTTTTTTACTCATTTCCTCCAAAGGTGGAGTATGTACTGATGGTTAGCCTTAGCTTGGTAATCTAAGTCTAGTTTCTAATGTATATTACCATGCTAGTCATCAATATTGAGTCATATGGAAATTGTGCTAAGTCTACCCTAAGATATTTTAATGTTTTTAGTTAATACAAAATTTCTCGTAAAACTGATATTTTAATTGTAAATAATTCATAAGTTAAAAAAATGGTACTTGGAGGCATTGTATTCCTTGGAGGTATTTGTTTTCACATGCATAATACCCATTTTACCTAAGCACCCACTTTGTGAGTGAAATTAGTGATTTTTAATCACTTAAAATTAATTTTACTCACAAAGGGTCGATAAAAGACAAACAATTAGCAAAGCTATTTTATGGGAAACATGTCTGGGACATGTTTTGAGTCAAATCACCCTCCATTTGAGTTAACTGAGCCTCGTTGGTTTCTAAGTAAGAGTTGGGGTGTGAGTGGTTGAGTGTTTACTTTAGTTTGGAGGATCTACCAAAGAGAGGTGCGCCCCTCTTGAGTGTGGAAATTTAATGACGAAATCAACAAGCTAATATTTTGTCATAGACTTAGCAACCAAGAGATAATTGTCTTGCATGAACTATGAAATGTCTAAAACCCACATTAAGAAATTACCATAAGCATAAATACACATTGCTAAGTAATTATGCAATGGAATAAACACAATGAACAACATTCAATCAACCATGAATAACTTTGAAATTGAGGCAAATGCTAGGGAAAACCCCAATGTGGGGAAACCCAATGAGAGAGAGAGATTTATTATTCAACTTCAGGGAAGTACATATCAATAGAAATAACACAATTTCTATCCAAGAGAAAAACCACTTGCAACACCCAAAAGTTGTCCCAAAAATTTCTTCCTCGATTTTTGTGCCAAGTTCGTACTGTTGTACGACCCACCTAGAAAATATGCACCTCAAAATTTGTGCAAACAGTTTGCTATACAAACTTTTCTGTATGGCCCAACAAAATGAAAAATGCTCAAAATAGCCTCGAAAATCATGCCAATGCTGCTTTGATTTTTGTGCCCTCTTCCCCTTGGTATGGATCTGTATAGTACGACCTTCAACAACAGAAAAAATGACCCAACACTCAAACAAAAGTTCCTCTTTGGGATTTGTGCCCAATATATCTTGGGAAATGTGCCCTCTTTGTTGCCCTCTTTCCTCTCTCAGGCTTACTCAAATAATCTCTCAAACTCTTCTCAATGTGTCTTGCACACTACCCAATGCATTCTTTTATAAAATCTGAAAATGACCTTTTCCCTCCCAAGTGTCTTTTCACCTTCCCCGACCCTAATCCAAAGGTCAAGATCTAAGCTTGCCTTTGCAATATCAAGGGCCATGATTCATTCCCTCCAAAATAAATCACTTAAAATATTAAAGTACATTTCACTTTATTACATAAGTGCACTTTATGAAATAAAATTACTTTAATATTAGAAGGTACACTTCATTAAAAATTTGCTTTAATAAAAGAACCACTTTATCACAACTTTATAAAAACCCATTACAAAGTCAAGTGTCTAGTAGTGTAGGTACAAGGTAACTTTCTCATACAAGACACATATGCGAAGTACCTCCCGAGCTAAAAAGCTAACACTCCCTCTTAGCGAGGGATGTACTTGCTGCCATCTCCATCATCTGGTCCCATCACATTGTGCTCAGTAGGAGTTCCCTCTGAACTTGGAGCCATACTCAACACTTGCATAGAGCTCGAACTAGAAGATCTTCTCTTGACAACTACCCAAAACCTTGAGCTCCTTGGAGAATCCACTCCACCCTGAACATTGGTTCAACCACACCAGTTGAGCCTCCTGTCGGTGCTCAAAAGAGACTTGTTCTCTTCTCTTGGGATGCAATACTGAATCCTTGGTACCACCACAGTCTTAGGAGCCTCCTCAGGCTCCTCATCCGACGTTGAATAATATCCCGAAGGTTGTTCTCGAAACATATACAACCTATCCACCCGATCACCGATCAACTGTAGTTCCACTGGGTCCACTCCCTCCCTGTAGATAAATACATGTTCTCTCTTGAACAATGTACATTATCCTACATCCTCCAAGGCTGAGACTGAGAGAAAGTTAACCCTCAACCCTGGAACAAAGATAACTTCATCAAGCTCCAAGAATCCTCCATACTCGAGTCAAAATCTAACCCTTCCAACTCCACATAAAACTCGTGCCATACCACCTTCATTTACCACATGTCGGTCATGACCCGTCTCTGTGATAATTAGGAATACTCGCCAGATTCCTGTCATGTAGAAAGAGGCTCCACTATCCACAATCCATCTAATATCACCTCCAAATCCTCCACTACCGACACTAGAAACTAGGGTAACCAAAGAAAAATCCCTATCATACTTGGAAGTAAAGTCCTACATGGCTATTGTAGTAGTTGTCTCAGGCCCCTCTGGTTCCTTATTCTTCTTCTTCCTCTTAGGACAATGAGAAGCAAGGTGCCCCAACTGGTTACAACAATAACATCTGACTTTACTTAAGTCCTTCTCGAAACTTCCTTTCTTCTTGCTCTTTGTAGCAAGAGCAACATTCTCATCAGCTCCATATGTCTTATGTCCATTTCTCTAAGATCCTTCATGGATCTCCTCCTGAGTGAAATCGTCCCATAGTCTGATCCAATCTAGAAGATGGTCATGACCCACCACACACTTCATGAATACTTCCCATTCCTTGGTGAAGCCTTTCAAGGCTATCCTCACCAACTCTGAATTTGATATGACCTCTCCAACAACAACCATCTCATCTTTCACTTGACCTACCCGGGTATTATAAGAAGAAACACTCTCCTCCTTACCCATCTTGGTATCATGCATCTTAGCCTTCAAGGCCATCTTCTGGTTTTCATTCTTTGCCTCAAATAATTTCTTAAGTGAATCCCACATCTCTTTGGTTGTCTTGTTCTCAACTAAGTGTGGGATAAGGTGATCCTTCACCCCATCCAGAATAATCCTCTGAGCTCTGGCCTCCTTGACCTCATGCAAATCCAAAACAACAGGATATGTTGTGGGAACCACAACAACAGAACTAACATAGTTCCAAATCTTGTTCTCCTTGAGAAAAACTGACATCCGAACCTTCCACTGCAAATAGTTGGAAATGCCATCCAACCGATCCTCAAATCTAATACATCCAGCCATATTCCCTATCACAGATCAAGGAAAACAAACAACATATTTCCCCTCTTCAACCTTGCCCGAAAATCTCACTGCTCACTATCACTCAGAGCCCAAGCTCTAATACCATGTGGAAATTTAATGACAAAATCAACAAGCTAATATTATGTCTTCCATGAACTCTGAAATGTCTAAAACCCACATTCAAAAATTACCATAAGCAAAAATACACATTTCTAAGTAATTATGCAGCGAAATAAACACAATGAACAACATTCAATCAACCATGAATAACTCATAAATTTAGGCAAATGTCAAGGAAAACCCCAATGTGGGGAAACCCAATGAGAGACAGAGATTTATTATTTATCTTTGGGAAAGTATATATCAACAACAATAACACAATTTCCAGCTAAGAGAAAAACCACTTACAACACCCAAAAACTATCCCAAAAAATTCTGCCTCGATTTCCATGCCAAGTCCCTACTGTTGTACCACCCAGAAAATATGCACCTCGAAATCCATGCAAACAGTTTGTTGTATGGACTATTCTGTACGACCCAACAACAAGAAAAATGCTCAAAATAGCTTCAAAAATCGTGCCAATGTTGCCTCAGTTTTCATGCCCTCTTCCCTTTGTTGTACGGACTGTACAGATCCATACAATACAGTCTCCAACAACAACAAAAAATGACCCAACACTTAGACAAAAATTCCTCCTTGGGATTTGTGCCCAATATCTCTTGGGAAATGTCCCCTCTTTGCTACCCTCTTTCCTCTCTCAAGCTTACTCATAAAATCTCTCAAACTCCTTCTCTCAATGTGTCTTGCACACTACCCAATGCATTCTTTTATAAAATCTGAAAATGACATTTTCCCTCCCAAGTGTCTTTTCACCTTCCCCAACCCTAAATCCAAAGGCCAAGATCTAATCTTGCCTTTGCAAGATCAAGGGCCATGGTTCATTCCCTCCAAAATAAATCAGTTAAATTATTAAAGTACATTTCACTTTATTACATAAGTGTGCTTTATGAAATAAAGTCATTTTAATATTAGAAGGTACACTTCATTAAAAAGTCGCTTTAATAAAAGAACCACTTTATCACAACTTTATAAAAACCCATTACAAAGTCAAGTAACTTTCGCATACAAGACACATATGCAGAGTACCTCCCGAGCTAAAAAGCTAACATTAAGGAGAGCTGGTGCATTCTAGAGGAAGGTTGCCCATCTTTAGAGAGGTGGTGCCCTCCCTCTCCACTTCTTTTTCACAAGTGGCGACTGCAAGGAGTTGGGAGAGAGGTGGCAGCCCCACCTCTCACACTTGGCAACCTTTTCCCTTCCAAGTGGTGTGCCTTCCCTCCTTAGGAAGTGGACCCCTCTCCCTATAAATGAAAGCATTATTCCATTTGTTTGGCTAGTTTTTGGAGCTTGGGAAGAATTCCTTGTTGTATTTTTTCTATTGTATCATCATTCAAGATTGGAATAAAATGATTTGGAGGCTACACTGGTGTACCATTTTCATGTGTGGAATTTTTATGTCATTGTGTCGAATGTGAGGTATAATTTGTTTTTGTGCTTTTGCTTCTAATTGTTAATGTGCGCCCTTCAAGAGGAGTTGTCTCCTAGTAGGGTAAGATTAGAAGAGCTAGGTTACTTTATAATCTTATTGCTTATTTACATGTGATAGCTATACATTGCATGTTCATTTCGGTTGATGTTCATGCTCTTTTAAAGTATCTTTGTAGGTAGCACCATACTTTTAACAATTTATTTGGAAATAAGTCTCTAAGTTAGCTAGTTCTCACACATAGTCCTCATTCTTCAAGATCTTAAAGAGGACACAATCCCTCTTTGATCCATCAAGAAGACTCCATATTGCCCAAGGATTCCAAGGCTTTCAATATCTTCCTTCTATCTTTCTCAAAGAAAATATAATTTCCTTTGGTTACTTCATTGCTTGCAAGTGCTTAGATCTGAAATTTAATTTTAAATCTTCAATTTCTTACTTGGCATGCATAACTTAAACTAGATCTAGTTTTGTACTCGCAAGTTTCATCTAAAGTTTAGATCTAGTATAGAAAAAGTTTCATTTTATCAAGCCTCTTATTCAAAAAATTTAAGGGTTAAAAAGTAGTATTTTTCCAAGAGCTTTCATCTTTAAATTTGACATCTAAGTGCTTTTAATTTGCTGCTCTAAAATAGAAGCCAAAGACCCTAAGGAAGCAAGCTTTCTAGCTTGTTCTCCTTATTTCATTTTGCCTCTTTTTCTTAGTTTTTACTTAGAATTTTTTTTGGGTTTTTCTCATATGATCCAAAGACACTTCTGAAGTGTTTTTAGGGAAATTTGATCTTTGTTTGGTTGTTGTTTTGTGCAGTTTGGTGAATAGACAAAGGGAGACTCTATCGAATTTTGCCAGAATCGAAGCATCTTGGACACCCGAGAGCACCTCATTCTTCAATAAAGACTTATAAAACCTTGTAAATAGTTGTGATCCCCCTAATGAATGATCACAAGTCATTCCAAAAAAGATCATTGTAATCTCATTAATAAAATCAGTGGGCCACATAGTCCCCACTTTTCATCCCCCTAGGGGGAACGATGTCATTGTGTGATTGTTCATTTTGGCTCATTTTTGTTTATGCTTACAATTCTCACCTAAAGGAAAGCTAAAATTGAACATAAAATTTATCACAAGCACCACAAAACACTTAGAGTAGATTTCATTTAATTAGATTAGTTTAGTTGGATTTCAATTTCTAGTTAGATTTCCTTTCTGCAATTTCTTTTCAATTTTTTCAATTTGGAAAATAAACCAATCCCCTCAACTCCCCCTAGTATGCTATGAACCCTTGTGATCCTAGCTTGATTTGGGAAACTCATGAGAACCGGTGTTGGTCAGTGTGGAGTAGTTTTAATAGGACAATCTCAAAGTTGATATTGCTTGATTGGAAACACAAGAGAGATTGTGTGTGAAGTTAGACGAGAACTTTGAGATCTAGCTTCTCCCCGTGTTGGACATCTGACAGTCTCTTGAGCTACTGTTTGAAGTCAGAGGTATATCATCCCTGTTGGACATCCACATAGTTCAACTTCCAATCTGAGGGATAGTCTCTTAGAGGCCAAATCTAGATTAGATTTATTTTCTTGTACCACTTTGCACACATCTCACATAGTGACTTGCACTCACAACAATCACTCCAACTAAACAACTCATAATAAAATATTACAAGAACACTTGCAACACTCCTCTTCAACAACATCATCTTTTTATTGGCACTGGTCTCATTACATTTACGCTTTCAAGCCTTTTACTTCAAGCATTTACTTTTCAAGTATTTACATTTCAAGCATTTCCTTTATATTGAAGTAATATATTATTGAATACATCTCATTTGCTTACATATTATTGAATGTATCTTTGATAGTGAATGAATCATACATGTTGCTAGATTAGATTTTTATATC
>SNQJ01S0102323.1:0-30611 GCA_010110895.2 Picea sitchensis
GGCAATATGATAGAAATGTGATTCATGATGGGAGGATGAACACATACACCCTAGAGAAGAATGGGAGGACACACATGTTGCTTCCAATTAAAGATAAGGAGGTGAAGTTGGAAGTAAGCAACATAGTACTTGTCATGAGTGGGAAGGAACTTCTTACCGAGGTTAAGAAGAAGGAAGATCCATAGTTTATTATGGACAGGAAACCAAATATTGTTCTGACTAGCACAAGAATGGATGATTTGCCAGACGAAGTTCAGGAATTGCTGGAAGAGTTCGCTGACATCATAGTGGACGAATTACCTCATTCGTTGCCATCGATCAGGAGTGTGAGTCATCACATTGATCTCATACCAGTAGCTAGTTTTCCAAACAAATCCGCATACAGATTGACACCGCAAGAGAATGAAGAAGTTAAAAGACAAGTCCAGGAGTTGTTGGACAAAGGTTTGGTCTGGGAAAGCTTGAGTCTGTGTGTTGTTCCAACAGTACTCAGTCCGAAGAAAGACGGAGGCTGGAGGATGTGTACTGATTCAAGGGCGATAAACAAGATAACCATCATGTACAGATTTCCATTACTGAGAATGGATGATCTAATGGATTGCTTGAGTGGAGCAAAGTTCTTTTCAAAGATTGATTTGAAGAGAGGATATCACCAGATTCGCATGAGAGAAGGTGATGAGTGGAAGACAACATTCAAAACCAACGAAGGGTTGTATGAATGGCTTGTTATGCCATTTGGCTTAACAAATGCGCCAAGTACCTTCATGAGATTGATGAACGAAGTCCTGAAGGTGTTCATCGGGAAATTTTCATCGTGTATTTAGATGACATACTGATTTTCAGTAAATCGGCAGCGGAGCATCTGAAGCATTTAGCTACAGTGATGTAGAAACTACAGTAGGAGAAGCTGTTGATAAATATGAAGAAGTACTCATTCATGAAGACAAAGCTCATTTACTTGGGGTTTGTTATTTTGGCAAATGAGTTGAGGATGGATCCAGATAAGGTGGAGGTAATAAAAAAATGGCCATCACCGAAGAACATATTTGATGTGAGAAGTTTTCACGGATTAGCTAGTTTCTATCGGAAGTTCATTAGGAATATCAGTGGAATTAGTGCAGCGATGATGGATACAGTGAAGAAGCGACATAAGTCTTTTCACTGGACTAAAGAGGCCTAAAAGAGATTTAATCTTTTGAAGAGGAAGATCACGAAACAACCGGTTTTGGTGTTGCCAGATTTCCAAAAGACATTTCAAGTGAAATGCGATGCAAGAGGATTTGCAATCGGGGCAGTCTTAAGTCAAGAAGACTGGCCGATAGTGTACTTCAGCGAGAAGCTGAATGAGGTGAAATTGAAGTACTCCACATATGATAAGAAGTTTTATGCTGTCATACAGGCATTGAAGAAATGGAGGCACTACTTGATCCCGAAATAGTTTGTTTTGTACAGTGACAATCATGCACTGGACTTTGTGACTAAACAGGCGAAGTTGAATCAGAAACATGTCAAATGGGTTGAGTATTTTCAAAATTTCACATTTGTGATTAAACATATTTCTAGTACTGCTAACAAAGTTGTTGATGCTTTGAGTAGGAAGTGTTTGTTGTTGCAGGAATTCAAGGTCAAAACATTGGGTTTTGATGATCTCAGAGACATGTACGTAGATGATCCAAATTTCAAGCAAGCGTATGAAACAACTGAGAATCCAGTTCTCAGAGATAGAAGCCAGTGGGCCGAGTACATGATCTAGGAAGGATTGTTGTTTAAAGGCAATCAACTGTGTATTCCAAATTGTTCCATGAGGGAGAACTTGCTGAAAGAGAAACACAGTGGAGGATTGGCCAGACACTTCGGTCATGACAAAACATTCGCAAAGCTGAGTGAGTCATACTTTTGGCCAGGGATGCGATCAGAGGTCAAGAGATTTTTGGACAGATGCAAAATTTGCCAACATTCAAAGGGGAGAAAGTAGAATGCGAGATTCTATCAACCATTGCCCCTACCCGAGAGGTCGTGGGATGCGATTAGCATGGGTTTCGTATTGGGGTTGCCAAGAACACAAAGATGTGTTGATTCAATATTTGTGGTGGTGGATAGATTTTCCAAGATGGCACACTTCATACCATGCCAGAAGACCAGTGATGCAACTCACATTGCTAACTTGTTTTTCAAAGAGGTCATTTGACTTCATGGGTTGCCGAGGGGTATAGTTTCGGTCAGAGACACGAAATTCATAGGGAATTTTTGGAGAACCTTATGGAAGAAGCTAGGAACTAACTTATCGTTTAGTTCAACTTATCATCCTCAGATAGATGGACAGACAGAAGTGGTCAACAGAAGTCTGGGATACTTATTGAGAATCTTGGTGATAGAGCACCACAGCTAGTGGGACCACATATTACCACAGGCAGAGTTTGCATATAATGACTCAGTGAACAGAAGTACAGGGAAAAGTCCATTTCAGGTTGTCTATGGCATGCAACAAAGAGGAATTTCTGAACTGAAGGATTTAGAACAGACTGCTACTAGGAGCACTAGTGTAGAGGAATTCGTAGAAGCGATGAAAGAACTTCACAGCCAGGTGAAGGAGCGACTGCTGAAATCAACCCAAGAATATAAACGCAGAGAAGATCAACATAAGAGACAAATTTAGTTCGAGGTTGATGATCTTGTTTTGGAACACTTGAGGAAAGAAATGTTCTTGAGAGGAACATATAATAAGTTGAAGATGAATAAAATCAGGCCATGCAAGGCCTTGAAGAAAATTGGCGAAAATTCTTATGAGATTGAATTACCTGATGGGATCGGAATATCTCCGATATTCAATATCTCATATTTATACCCGTATAGAGCTGGGGAAACAGAGACTGGAAATGATGAGCAACCATTGATCCAGTGGACAAAGAAAATCCCAGTTGCAAAGAAGCCATAGATGGAGTGCATACTGGATAAGAAAGTGGGTAAGAGAACGACGCGGAAAGAATACTTCGAGTAACTGGTCAAGTGGAAGAACCATCCAGTTGAAGATGCCAGCTGGGAGAATGAAGCAGAGATACAAAAGCATGGGTAGACCGTGCATGAGCTCATGGACAAGAGCCCATGAAAATTTTCAAGCTGAGGAGTATGATGCAGGAGCATTGCCAACTCATCAAGTGAGCCAGCGTGGAAGCGGAAGACAGCTGGGCAAGCCAGCACAAATTTTGAAAACGCTTTGAAGTTGTTGCACGAACATAAATGTAACAATTTATTAAAGCGCACTTGTATAATGTAATGTACCTTGAGCCATACGCTCTCGTCCTTAGTATATAGACGACATTTAATATAGTTAATGGAGGTAGATAGGATTTTAATTTTAGATTAGACAGTTTGAGAGGGCAAGAGGGAAACGGGATATAGACACCCTCATTGTGCATTTGTAAAATAATTCTGAAGAGGAAGAAAGAGAAAGAGCATGCAGAGAGCTGTGTAAGAACACCCATGTACTGATATTTGAATTAATAGAAGAGTTTGATTCAAATTCATGGTTTTGTGTCTGTTCTCTGTGTATTGATGATATGCTCATGAATGTTTGCTTCCTATTATACATTTTCTTTTGCATGTTGTGTATATGATTTCATGTCTAAATTGAATTCTGAAAGGGTGAAGAAATGAGTTTCAATTGTTTCTCTATTTGAGCCAGAGGATTCCTGCAAGGAGTGCAGTTGAAGTGTCCGCAAGGAGTGCATTGACAGGGGGTTCAGGTAGAGATAGATTTTGTTCTCATTTATCCCAAAGGTGCAGTTGGGCACAGGAGCTGTGCAAGGAGTGTGCAGGCCAAGCAAAGTCTTAGAGTTGCGATTCTGAGAAAAACATTGAGGGACTGCTGTTGCAGGTGTGTGCAGAGTCGAAGTATTCAAGCACTTGAGAGTGTTTGATGGTTGCCGCAAGGAGTGCGCGCAAGGAGTCTTTTTCTAAGGCTCAGAGTTGTAATAAATCTCAGGAAGGATAGGCCTTTGATTTTGTTGAAGAACAATGCAGACAAGTTGTGCCTTGAAGGTTCAAGAGGCATCGTAAGTTTGCGAGCAGGTGAACGAGTTCCATGGAGCTACACTTGGTCATTTCACAGAATTCATCCGGAAGGAACGGACGGTCGGTATTCTCTGAGGAGAATCCGCGAATCTCTATGAGTCGTTAGATATTGTGGATGTGCAGGGGAGATACAACAGCATATTCCCGAAGGTTTAATCTTAGGACAGATAGAGCCGTTGATCCAAGCCATCCAGGACCGTTGGATTATTCGTGAAATTGCCTATCGGGATTTCGTGAGAGAAGAGTCGAATATTTGGTAACGGGAACCACGATATTGTGATACGCAAAATCCCAATGAGTAGAAGGACAGTGTGGGGGCCACAATGGAGTCCGTGACATGGACAGGTGACACACTGTATCAGAGTTCGGGAAAAGTAAAATCCTGAAACATTGACATTAGGATTCGCGATTCTGCTAAGTCCAAAATCCCGACGAGGGGATGGGACCGTTGAATAGTCAACCCACGTGTGCATCGGAGTATCGGAACATCGGGGTTCGGGGTTCGGTAAATCCATTTGCTTGATATCACGAGTGGAGAAATTGCGATAGGAGAAATCTTGACAGGGTAAAGGAAGGGTCAGCATTGACTTGCATCGGGTTTCGGAGAATCAAAACACCAATGCTCGACCATAGACCTCGCGATACCGCGAAGTCCGATTCCTCGATAAGTAAGAACGGGGTCACGCGAAGAGTTCTGTGGGTGTATATCTCTCGATAGGGAAATAGAAGGACCGGTTAATGTTCTTCGAGGTGAGGAAGGAGAAGATCCTATGAGTGGACGTGCCCTGCGGTGCGTGCTGCGTCAAGATCCAGTACAACTTGATAGACCAAATAGAGTCTTCAATCTTCTATCCAAGCAGATTTCTCCACACAATTCTTTGACCAATTCTTCATTCAATCTTGCTTAACCTTTTCCATGAGAAACCTTTCAATATATAGGAGAAGGAGAGATGGTTAAATGGATGAGGATGATCCCACTAAATCTGAGAATTCAGTAGGATGCTAACCATGTGAATGCCAACTCGTTTTATAGAAGATTCCCTTCTAGAACCTTTGTGACCTTTTCTCATTTCCAAGCTTTTGAAATAGGTTTGCACCCTACCTATAGAGAAGACTACGAATAGTTCGCACCCTAATTTTGGGTTACCTACGAGAATGAAGGATTTTCGCACCTTTTAATATAGGTAGCCTGCAAAATCATATTAAAAATGTGTTTTTTGGAAGAAGACAACAACCACTTTTCTCAAGCAAAAAGTCCTTGTGGGAGCCTGAATACATCACTTGTAGAGACATTACCAGAGTGACCAAAATCATGTGTAATAGAATGCCCCCCCAAAGTATGAGGCCGAAACTTGTGATAGCCAAAATACTTTGTAAAATGCGTGTGTGTGTCAGAAACGAGGATCACACCTAAGCGGAAACCTGTAAAAACCAAGCATTTGTAGAATATAATACCAGTTCTGAGGTAGGAATTCCCATGCTTAGATCACAAATGAATGGAATCATAAACGTAGGTCATGGCCACCAATCATACACTGTGGATCCATGTCGTCAAAATACTACATAGCCACCATGAATACACTGTGGATCTATGTGAGAGGACTTGAATAATGACATAGCCACATGACATACAAAGTGGATCTATGTGCTGATACAAATCATACATACTCCATCACAGCCTAGATAAAAAAGATGAGACCCAGGGTCTTGAATCCCGCCACCTAAAAGTATGAATCTATCCATGCGATTACATGTGCTGAAGTCGAACATGGTAGAAACCACTTGATTACCAATCATTGATGCAAACCGTTAACAAGTGCGAGGGAAGTCACCATTTATGTCAATGACTCCCAAGGTATCAAAGTACAATCCGAATGAATGAAAATAAATTAGTTGAAGTTGAGCACTCGGTGGAATCTCTCGATCAGGGATCAATGATGTGAAACCCCTGTCAAAAGAGAAGAGACCTTCCATTAAGGCATGTAGGTTCTAAGGTACTAAATGACTTCTAAGTCTCATTTCCAGATAATGAGTTGGAGTCGACAGAACAAGGCTCGTCACAGGAGGGCCTTGATGTATCCCCCATCAATGACACAAAATAAGTAATAGATGTTGAGGGTGAAACAAAGTAAGAGTATGGGTTGAAACAGACATAGGGAAGGCCAACATAGTAAGAATGGAAAACTGTAGACGGGTGACTCAATAGAGGGTTCGTGTGAACTTCTCTTGAACATATGAACGACATGATCAAGGACTTGACAACATTGACTCAAAGACGACCCAAGATATGACCTTGTAACAAGTCGAACGAGAGACAAATGGATTTCCCAACCTGGATTCAAATGATGAATAGGGGGTGTCATGTTCAAGAGTGACACTTACTGCCATTATTATGAATACGAAAACACATCCCTTTCCCAAAATTTCCCCCGCCATTTCTAGCGAGTACCTCTTTATTTTTACACAAGCTTGAGGAGGATAACATATTCTTGTTGATGTAATCTCATCCTTTGGATGAGTCCCTCAGAGTATATTTAATGAACCCTAGGAAGGAGTGGTTCGGTCCCATTGCAGGTCTTTCGATGTTTGTTTAACGAGTCCAAGAATAGAAAACTCGGGGGTTTTTCATGTTTTGAGAGTCTAAAAAACACTTAAAGAGAACTCTCCCAGCTCATTTTTCATAAAAGAGTTCGACGAGACCGAAAAAGTGATAAAATATCACCCATCGAACGTTTTCTTCAAATACTTTAACGAGCGTGAAAAGAACAAGATCTCTCGACAATCTTTTTGTTTTTATGGAGCGTGAAAAGATCTTAAAGGATAATCCTTTACGTTCGTCATTTTCGTGTTACCATGATGAGCACGAAAAGACAAGAAAAAGTATACTCAGTTATGTTCTCATATATTTTCGAGCGCTAGAACGAATGAAGACTGAGCTCGAGGTTTTTTCTAAAAAACCCTAAAAAAATAGTCGTACATGCGACAAAAAGAAAAAACACCCGCACCCCCTCGTTCGGACTTCGAAGTTTCTATATCTGCAAAAACACACACTCAAAAGGCTATTAGGGTATTAGGTTTTATAAACAAAGCAATAAAAATAATATAAAAAATCAATAAAAAATAGTAAAAAGTGAATAAATATGGGTGAAAACGACTTTTTACCATTTCATTGTTACTTTGCCCAAAAACTTGTCCAACATACCTCATTTTACCCCAAAATTTCTTTGCTCGATTGCGGGAGGCACAAGTGATCATTTGGTGAATGGTTTCAACCAATGAGGTAATCTCTTGATTCTCTAACTTTTCCATGGTTTATTTTAGGTTTTTATTGGCAATTGTTTGGGTTTTGAGTCCATTTTAGGGTTAGAACATGCGCTCAAGCATTCTCGTAGGTGTGCCATGCGGGACCTGCAAGAATCTAAGATTGTCGTAGGTGTCCTTCAGGGAACATGCAAGAATCTCACACTATGCAAAAGGTCCACCTGTGGGGGCCAAAAAATGGATTTTAAAGTGAGGTTTTGCTCAATAAAAATTATGCAAGAGTTTAAAACAAGTTGTTGACTCCCCTCTCATGGCTCTTTTGAATGTGTTTGACCATGGCGATGTTAGAATGGAGATAAAGAGAACATGAGGATGATGCCATTACCTTCAATGACTCAGGTACAGTCACTGCCCTCTGGGACTGTGGGCTCTTGAAATTTTTCAGGATTCCGGACATTAGAGCCCAACTCAGGTTGTTGGAATACCTGGTCCACATGTGGGATGTGGATCAATAGTTATTTCACGTGGGGTTGTCATGACGTGTATACCATGCTACTTTGACTGGAGGTAGAGGTGATGGACTCCCTATGAGCGAGTATTGTCGCCAATATTATGTTCCCGAGGTAGAGAGAAGCAAGGGTAAGGTTTCCATTTGGGGGGTCCAAGATATGACCCTACAGACCATCTTGTTTACTATTTCACACGTGGTTGGGAGCACGGCTCTGCACATGGCTCTCCAGAGCTATTTCCAATACGCCATAGAGTGCATAGAGCCTCGGGTTTTCAATTGGTTGGATGTAGTTCTCCGCAGTATGAAGAGACAATTGACGAAGTGTAGAAAGGGCGACTTGAAGCAGTTTGGGTACGGGTCACTTTTGGTGTCATTCTTCCTTGAGAGGGTCCCACTGCTGCGACTACAGGTTCATTGGGGTTTACCAGCCCCATAGGATCTGATGATGCTGAGGTGGTGTAACCTCATGGCTCGACACATAGCAGGGCCTATAATGAAGTATAATGATTCATTTTTTGACTAGTTGAGGCCCCAGATGCTGATGATCGACGACTACACATATACTGGTTTGGATTTCCAAGGGGATCCGTATTTAGCCCTGCCTGAGGATGCTCAGTGGGGTGACTTAGGTAAGAAGTACACATTTTGTTCTTTTTAAATGTTTTTGCAAATTTTATCATATGAAATGTTTTTATGTTTATCCAAGAACTAATCCAAAAATTTGTTTTTGATGACACAGAAGTGGGGCCATATCGACCTCCAGGAACGTCTCCCATTCAAAGGCGAGGAGAAGCGGATCCAATGGCGAGATGGGATGCCGAAGACAATGAGGTAGTGGAACATAACTTAGAGGGGTTCACCGCGGATGTCTCGGATATTGCTAATGGGGAGATTCCGAGATGTTACCAGCACCATACTGTGGGCATGTCCGAGTCTCTGAGTCGACTGCTCTGTAGGGTAGCCTGATAAATTGTGTGTTATCATAAGCGTCATCCGTGATGCTATTTTATAGAAGCTATGGGCTTTGTATTTCGATATTTTGATCCTTGGACAAAAAAAAATTGTAAAAACTTTTGATCGTTATATACATATATACAGCTTCTATCGACTTATTTTGGGTTGTGTTATACATGTAATGTGTGACTGTTTTATAAATGTCCCAAATGTTTGTCTAACACATAATTAGATAATGCATTAGTCAATGTATTTAGACATCTAGGAATGTGCTGATATTCGATATAATCAAAATAACGTTCCAAGAGGCGAATTCGTAAATATACCCGTAATAAAGTAGGACTTCAGATAGCATAGACATTACTTAACTGTAGTACTACAAGATGAAAATCGATTCGTATAACCATGTGGCGGATATCAAGAAAAATAGCATCAATCAACAATTTGATGATAGTGTTATGTTCTGCAATATTATTGGTCGCACGACTGAGGCACACATCTCGTAGACTGATAAGTTCGTTTGTATTGGCGTAAATTGCCCATGCAATAGAAGCGAGGTTCTAAGTACTAAGACTAGCGCCATCGGCGAAGCCAATGTGGGGTGTCGAAGACTCCGACATATGGAAACCAAGCACAACACAAGATAAGCGGTCGAGGGAAGAGACCAAATAACGAAAAATCATACTAAAGTAACAAAACGTATGATACAATAAAATACAAGCACTCATGTATAGGTGATCTTAAGCATAGTACTTCTTTAAGTACAACCCATTTCTGGGTTCACTCAAAGGGATACCATCGTAGTCCACCAAATCGTAAGCTCCTTTCTCCAAAACTCTCCTGACGATATAAGGACCTCGCCACATAGCTTCAAATTTTCTGGCTCCTAGCATATCCTGATCTTGTTCATAAAGGAGAACTAGATCACCTTCGAAGAAAATGCATGGCTTGACATGTTTGTCGTATTGGGCTTTGACGCGTTTCTTCCAGGATTCTATAACTAGGGTGGCGTCGCGAGAGGTTTCGTCTAATTGCATGAGATACAAAAGACGTTATTCTTCAGCAGAAGTGTTTGGGAGAAGTTCAACGGCTAGTTTTAGAGAGGGTATCTCACATTCAATCGACAAAATGGCTTCTAGACCATAGACTAACTGGAATGGTGTAAACCTGGTAGAAGACTTAACGTATGTCTGGTAAGCCCACAATGCTGAAAACAACATCGTGTGCCAACTCATTTTGTGAATCCCTATCATTCATCGAAGCATGGTAATGAGGATTTTATTTATTGCTTCAACTTGGTCATTGGCTTATGGGTAATAGGGTGTTGATTTTTCATGGCGAAGACCCAAATTTTCAGTGAGTTTGGACATAATGAAGTTTCTAAAGTGGCTATTGTGGTCAGTAATGATAGCTTGAGGAACACCAAATTGAGAAATGATGTGATTGAATATAAATAATGCTGCAGTCCTTTCGGTATTGTCGAATGTTGGCATCGCCTCAACCCATTTCATAAAATAATCTACGACTACAATAATGTATACATTCCCCCCGACCGATTGAGGGTGACATGTCATGAAATCAATACCCCATTTCGAAAAAGGAGCAATGGAGACCACAGGGTGTAGAGGAGCAGGGTGTGATCGTATTTTATTGTTGTAGGTTTGGCAATAGTGGCATTTTTAGACGACAATTATATAATCATTGAATAAAGAAGGCCAAAAATACCCCGCTCGTAAGATCTTTTGGGCAGTAGCATACCCAGACATGTGACCACCACAGGATCCAGAATTGCAGTGATTTAGGGCTTTCTCGGCTTCGTCAAAATTGAGGTAGCATCGAAAAACGGAGTGAATCCCACGACGATAAAGAGTATCACCGAGGATAATATACCGACGGGCTTGGTAGCGTATTCGATGATGGTCAGTGCTAGAAAAATTGGGCTGAAAAGTCTGGGTATGGAGATATATGATGATATCTCCATACCAAAGGTCGTCAGAACTGATCAGGAAAAGGGATTCATCGGGTAATGAATTGTCTACTACATTTTCCATCTCAGAGCAGGGAAGGTTACATATCAACTCAGAAAACACCAAGGATTTCTTGGACTTAGTGCATTTGAATTCTAAGTCAAACTCCTGGAGTATTATGATCCATTTGAAGTATTTTCCCCCTAGAAATTGGCGTGCAAGAATGTGCTACATAGGGTTGCAGTTAGAAATTGCCATATTCTTGCTAGAAAGGATATAGTGCCGGAAACATTGAACACCTTGGACAACTGCCAAGGCTAGTTTTTCAACATGTAAATACTTGGTTTCAGTAGTCGTGAGACTCCCACTCAAGTAATACATGACATGTTCATCATGAGAATCATCCTCCTGGATGAGAACCATAGTGATGGTATAGTATGAGGCTGTGAGGTAAAGGAAATAATCCCGACTGTAATCAGGTGGGCAGAGTAGTGGGGTACATGTCAAAGAAAGTTTCAAAGCTTCGAAAGATTTATTGGTAGTGGTATCCCATACGAACTCAAAACCTTTCTTGAGCAGTCGCGTGAATCCAAGAGTTAGCTCAACATAGTTTGGGATGAAACGATGGAGAAAGTTTGCCTTCCCTTGAAAACTTTGTAACTGGTGAAGTGAGGGAGGAGGAGAAAGATTGAGAATCGCCTTGATCTTCAAAGGATCCACCCAGATCCCTTGACATGAAACAATAAAGCCTAGAAGTCGTCCGGATTCTACGCAAAAAACACATTTGTGGGGATTCAAGTGTATATGGTAAAACCGACATTGAAGGAAAATGGAACGGAGGTGTATTGGATGATCTACACGGCGCATGGAATTAGCAGGTAAGTCATCGAGATATGACTGCATTATGTGTTTATATCATGAAAGGTGTAAGACATAACACATTGAAAAGTTGCACCGGCATTCTTTAAACCGAATGGAAGTTTCTGGTAGGCAAAAGTTCCCCAAGGACAAATAAAAGGGGTCTTCTGTTGGTCTGCGGGTAGGATAATGATTTGATTATATCCGGAGAAACCATTCATCAGAGAGAAGATTTCACTTCCAGCACAATCGTCGACGATCTGGTCAACGAAGGGGGTAGGAAAGTTGTCTTTAGGAGAAGATTTTTTAATGTCCCTATAATCAATGCACACACGGATTGTGCCTTGTTTCTTGTCAATAAGAACAAGATTGGAAACCCAATCAGTTAGAGCCACAGGGTAAATAAAGCTAGCTTTGAGAAGTTTCTCAACTTCAAGCTTGATAGTGTCTTCTTTACGTGGGTGGACCGGACGAAGTCGTTTCTAGACGGGTTTAGCGCTCGGGTATGTCTTAATCTCATGTACCACAATGTCAGGGTCAATCCCCAACATTTCTTCATAGCTCCATGCGAAGATGTCATGAAATTCTTGGAAAAGAGACTTGTAGGTGATAACTTCGTCATGGGAATACGAAGATCCGATATGCACATTTTCAACAACTTCAAGTTTTATGGATATCTCGAGGGGGGTGGTGGGTGAGATATTACTTAAGTTCCATTCATAGAACATATCATGTGTAGACTCAGGAACGGTAGAAATGATGACAATGGTCGACAAGGTCGAGATTCGTTGGTAACCCTCGATGGTGCGTTGTTCTAGGAAGATGATGGAACGATGATGTCCATCGTCCCAAGTGGTATCTTCCATGGACATAACATAAATAATCATCGCGTCTGTAGGAAAAATGATGCGGAATGGATCCAGAGATCAATCACCAAGAGAGGGGATAGAAGGGGTTGCCGATTGAATGGTTTGATAAGATGATTCGACCAGACTCAAAGGCATTTCATTGCCATAACAAAGATGATCGTCGGGGTTGCGTACCATCCATGGTTCGTAAGGCAGAGGGGTTCTGTGAACAGAGGTGGAGGTCATGTTGATCGAGGCGACAAACGGATGTGGAACATTGGGTGGTGGAATGGGGAAAGTACCTATCAAAGAGGAATCTTTAAGAAGACCCACACTGACGTTCTCATATCCAAGGGGGGGTTTTGCAATGAAAGGTATGTTTCCAGTAGGTGCATCAGAGTGAAAGAAGGCCAATTGGTCTACGGTAACTACTTTTATTTGATGTGGGAAACACATGACACGGAAAAGAGTGGACACAACTACACGCATGGAATCTATACAACTACGACCAAGTAGAAGGTTGTAATTGAGAGGAGCGTCAAAGACCTCCACTTCAATGTCGACCGTTTTTCCTTCTAACGTAATAGGCAATGAAGGGAGGGCATCGTAAGGCTTAAAACCAGATCCATTGAAGGCTTTGAGCATGTTGTGGGATTCAGTCAAAGGAGGAGAGTCGATGGATTTCCAGTAGGTAATAGACATGACACACGTCGAGGCACGCTCATCAATAACTATTGTACAAATGTTTTTGTCGGATACAATAACTTGTATTTGGAATGTGAGTTGAGGGGGTAACCTTGGAATGTGATCTTCCAAGTAAAAAATTATTAAATTTGTATCCGTAGGGTCGATTCCACCAATAGATTTCAATAGTGCCTTCCATTGTATAGGAAAACTATGAAGGACTTCGAGGGCTGACATCGCGGATGGTGCTTGGGCCAGATCTTCGACAATACTGTAGTTTTGGGCAGCACGTACATGAGGATTGAAAGACAACTTTTGAACAACACCCTTTGGAGGAGGGTGAAGGAATGTATCTAGGCTCGGTCATTTGAGATGAAGAGGACCATTGGTAGGTGGAGTCGTGGGAGATGGTTGGACCAATGAAGGAGGTATTGCATCAACCTTCTCTTTGGAGGAAGGATAATCTTTGGCTCGAGTGGTAAGTGTAATTTCATTCTTCTTTGAATCACCTATACACATTAAGACATAGGATGTACTGGAGGGGGAAGGTTGGTCATGAATGACCAATTGGGCCTATTGTTGAGAAGGGAAGGGTTGTGACAACACGACCGGAGTGGGGCGTTTTGGGGTCCCTTGAAGGAACTTAGTAACCTCAGCTCGTCGTGGACAATCCTTAGTGTAGTGATCATTACCATAGATAAGAAAAGGGTATGAGGGTTTGCGCTTATCCCTATCGTCAATAGGTCGTGTTTTGGTTTTCTCAGTTTGCGGATTATTTTTATCCTCCTTGTTCTTAACCTTTCCTTTTTTGGATTTATTTTTGCCGGTGGGGGTAGATTGAACAGAGTTTACCTCAGAAGTCTTGCCAGTGGGAGGGGTAGGAGACGAAGCATTTTGAACATTAGAAGAAATGGATTTGGGGTTGTTTCTATAGGTTTGGACACAATGAAGTTGGGCATGGAAAGTGTCGATCACTCTATTAGCTGCATTAGAAGTAGCAGAAGTAGTTGAAGTAGCAGAAGTATAAGGATGAGGTGTGTCAGGGAGTAAGTCGTAAAGAGTACCCATTTGGGAGTAAACAAGGTCGAGGTATTGAGCATGACTGATTCCCTGTTCTTCTATGAAAACTCCACCCATGGCGATGTCACGAGCGATGTCATTCACAGATGATTTTGTGAACCACTCTGCCAACAATTGATCGGGAAGTTCGAGTTTGATGAGACATCGTCTCCATCGCCACTCATGAATGTGATCAGAGATATGAGTGGATTTGGTTTGTTTGAATGAACTCAAAATTTCGGTTCTCGTTTCATAGCATATCGGTAGCTGGTAGTGGGTGAGGAAATCCATAATGAGGGTGTTGAAGTCAGTGAAGAATCCTCGTGGTAACTCTATATACCACTTCGCGAAGAAACCTGTGAGGGTCCACTGAAAAAGGCATAAATGAATAGAGTCATCCATCAAGGAGTTGGATGAGCACCAAAGGTGAAAAGTCATTACATGATTGTTTGGGTCGTCTCTCGGTTTACCATCAAATTTAGGGATGTCTGATGGTAGTTTGGCCGGTATGGCAAGCCATTGAGGAGAGTGACGGATCAGATCATTTAAAATCCTCTATAGATTAGGGAGGTCCAGGGTGGCTAAGAAGGGTAACTGTCTACTCACATGTGGGTACTAGTGACTTTGGGGAGGGAGTCCCGTCGGTAGACCAGTGGGACCATAAGCGATTTACATATAATGTGAAGATCTGGGCAGATTAGGTTGTTGGTGTGGAGGTAAGTAATTCATAGGGTTGTACCCTTGAACAGGGGCATGGGGTTGAGCATTCGAACCCAAAATAGGATTGGACATGCGTGGATATGGTTGGCCTATACTTGGGGGTATGAAGGAGATAACTTGAGGTTGTTGTCGCCCAATCGAGTGAGGATTATTTCAAATAAGATAATTCCAATACTAGGCCAAGGATGGAGATATGTTTTTTCCATAGGGCGGGGTCGATGGGGGTTTCCCTCCAATCGGGGGTTGAGTCCCAATTGGGTTTTGTCCTGCAAAAGGGGATTGGGTTTGGCCTCCTTGGTGAAATTGTGCACCTATAGGAATCTGGTAATTAGGTGTGAAAGATGGGATGGTGCCACTAGGGTCGATGCCTCTGATAGAGGATGGAAGAGGTCCTCTGAAAGGGGTTCAAGGAAGTGTCGAAATAAAACTGGGAATGAGATGGTGCCCGGAAGGAGTAGAAATGCCAGTAGTCCCGGATGAGATTTGTGTAGGAGTGGGAATAGAAGCATTCAACGCATGATATCTGGGTGGAAGTGTTGGGGTGAATCTAGGCGAAAGAAGTGTGCCAATGGGGGCTTGGCTAGCCGCTGTGATCCTGGTGTGAGGACTCATAGTATCTGGGACCATTGTGTAATGGATCGTTTGTAGTGGGATAGTCAAGATGTGGTTAGCTGGCGGAGCGTCTGTACTAGGAAAAAAATAGGCAGTAGTAAAAGGTATTGCATCTGGATCAGATGTTTCAAGCAGCTCAAGTGTGACCGTGATATCAATGACTACTCCTGAGCCAAAGAGATCCCGTCTAAAAATGCCAGTAGTCCAAAAAGGATCTTAACCCTTAGGTCCTGTGAAAGGTTCAGTTGGTAATCCAGAAGACTGAACAACTATATCTTTGGAAGAATTCACTCGAACAATACATCTCTCGAAGTCGAGAGGAATTCACAAGTCCTCTCAAGAATTGGTAATTCGAAACCATTCTAAAGAGTTAGTTCTTCCCACTTGTTGAGTGGAAACGTCTTGGACTTCACTCTGTTGAGGAGAGCCCTCCAGTGAGTTGGTAGGAAAGGGTTGAGAACCTTGCAGATATTCTTGGGGTAGGACTTACATTCTACGTGAATGACGTGGAGGGTCAATTGTGATCGAGTGAGAATCTTATGAAAGAAATTCTATGGCCAACTTGGGTTAAAAAACAACACATGCTAGTAAAATCTAGGAAGCAAAACCAAGAAAACAAGACCTTCCAATTCCGAAGTCACAAGTTGGTGATGAAATCCAATGTCATGACGATGAGACAAGAAGGGGCTGGGCCATAGCGGAAAAGTTACATTGATGACCTGCTTAACGAACTTACACCCTGGTGCAAGCTTCCACACACTATCATGGGTATACCCTCCAAGGAGCCCGAGTGAGTCTGGCCAATGTCGATTCCAAGTACCGTGAAGACTTACCCCTTCACAGTCACCTTGTTTAAGACCCTAAGAAGATAGGATACTAAGGTTACCACCAACAACAATGATGCATGGGGGAACAATCAATAGTCTAATCCACATGCAAAGGCATGGTATCTAGCCCGAAATAAGCTTGAGAGGCTTCCACTCATCATTGTGGGTATACCTTCAAGTGACCCCCATAATACGTGAAATCTCTACACCGATATCAACAAAGAAGGGTGAGTAACTTTGTCAATCTCAATGCGACCTCAGGTTTGACCCTTGTGTGAGAATGAGTTCCCAGGACAAAATGTTGCAAATGGAATTTGACACTCCTTATCACAAGATACTATTGTTTGTTTTGTGCTTTGGAGAGTGTGTCTCATTGCCTATTCCAAAGTTCTATCCTAGCTAATGTTGGTGTAAAAGAGCCCTAGAAAAAGTTATTATTTGAATTTTAAAGTTGTGCAATATTATTAAAGGCTGTTGTTACGCAAAAATGAGACGGAAATGAACTGATGTTGTGTGAGACTCTGACCCAACAATGCATAAATAGGGATGGATGATGCAAATTTTTTCCGATGAATCCTATTTACATGAGGGAAAGAGGAGTTTTCTGGAACAATGTGAACTACGATGTATGATCTTCTTTGAAATGTAATATCAAACAATCATGAACAATGAAAATTCCCTATTTGTTCTCTTTCAATACTTGAATGCCCATATTTTTTGAATACAAGGGTGATTTTAAAAAAGAAAATGTCTTTAATTTTTTATTAGAAACAAAGAAACAGGGATGAAACTAAGAAAAACTAAGAAACCAATGAAAAATAAATACACAACGAACACCCAAATCGATCTTTCAATGAAGATAAAAATAACAAACTGACAAGACCAGTCTCTTCAAAAGAACATGAGTAACAATTTTCCAAGTAATAAGCAATTGAAAAGGACAATGAATCTCAACTTTTAATCCAATCAATGGCTCCTGACCAAACAAGCACTCATATTTGAGAATAAGAGATTATACCCTTGTCAAGAAAAGGTCAAGAAGTAAAATTTGAGAAAAAATGATCAAGAAGAGATTTTGATTTCCGAAAACTAATCATTCGCGAGATTTGAAGTCAAGAAACATTCAATCACTGGCTAGAGAAGTTCTTTCCAAAGACACCAACCAATCTGGGCATCTGAAGACACAAAAGACTTGATCCAAATTTTTTACAAGTGAGTTCACAGTCTAACAGTGGGCTACAGTGCAAGAATTAAGGATTCTCGCAGGCTAGACACAGGTAGGTTGTGAGAAGTTCAAACTGAACTGAACACCAGGGTGCGAACTTCATTGATTCTCACAGACTATAGAGAGGTGCAGTGTGAGAAGGTCTGTAATCAAGCAAAGTTTAGAAAAATGGCAGAACTTTTGAGGGAACTTCTGGATCCAGGGAGTCTGTGAGGATCTCCTCAAGACTCAGAGATTGATTGGGAATTAAAAAGGGTAGGTCAAGAGAAAATGGCCAGGTAAAAACCACCAAAATGCATTGTATCCCCAGTGGATTCACCAATTTTTTTATCGGATAAATTGGTAGGTGTGGATACTAACAGATCTCCCTAGATCCACTTGGATCTAGAACAAAATAGGACATGACATGACGCTTTCTCTAAGTTGCAGTCATTGAATCTACTACTAAGGAGGAATGAGTGACATACCTTTATATCACTTCCTTAGGTCTCTGTTGTTCCTTCTTTGCTTCGGTGCTCTTGTGAAATCAGGTCCAAGACAACAAAAACCAACCAAAGTGAATATAGCAAAGTATATTCAATGTCAACCTATGCATATGATCAAGGAGTTATGCAATAAAATAAGAGTTATTTTATGGGAAAGGAACATGCTGCTGTATTATATTAAATGAAAGTAGAATATACAACCAGATCACCTTGATGTCGCAAGCTTCCTTTCAGTGACCCTTGGTTCCAACACACACACTTGCTCTACATTTTCATGAAGAAGATCCAGTACAACTTGATAGACCAAATAGAGTCTTCAAGTTTCTATCCAAGAAGATTTCTCCACAAAATTCTTTCACCAATTCTTCATTCAATATTGCTTAACCTTTTCCATGAGAAACCTTTCAATATGTAGGAGAAGGAGAGATGGTTAAATGGATGACGATGATCCCAGTAAATTTGAGAAGTCAATAGGATGCCAACCATGCGAATGCCAACTCATTTTCGAGAATATTCCCTTCTAGAACCTTCATGACCTCTTCTCGTTTCCAAGATTTTGAAATAGGTTCGCACCCTACCTATAGAGCAGACTGTGAACAATTTGCACCCTAAGTTTGGGTTTCTTGTGAGAATGAAGGATTTTCGCACCCTGTAATATAGGCAACCTATGAACTCATCTTAAAAATGTGTTTTTTGGAAGAAGACAACAGTCACATTTCTCAGGAAAAAAGTCCTTGTGGGAGCCTAAATACATCACTTGTAGTGACATCACCAGAGTGACCAAAATCATGTGTAACAGTAGTGACAACAACAATCAGTTATGTGAGTTATGGAATTGGAGGATGTCTCACCTTAATCATGGGGCTCTTGGAGGACTTTAAGAGGTTGTGACAAGAGTGACACAACTCAGTTCAGAGAATCAAGATGTGTTCAGAGGTTGTGCGCTTGGTAAGTTTACCAAGGTTTATTTTCCCAACATTCACACCAGGTCAGCTGGGGTACTGGATTTAGTTCACACATATGTGTGTGGGCCTATGTCTTGGGAATCCTTGAGTGGTCGTGAGTAATATTTCACATTCATTGATGAATACTCCAGGAATAACTAGATCTATTTATTGAATACCAAGAGTAGGCCTTCAAGAGGTTCCAAGAGTTCAAAGCTCATGTGGAGAACCAGACAATGAAGAAGATCAAGGTCTTGCGGTCAGGTAATAGAGGTGAGTATTCCTCCAGTGAGTTTGTGAACTTATGTACCAATGCAAGGATCAGAAGACATATGACCATGCCTTACAACCCCTATAAGAATGAGGTTTCTGAGAGGAAGAACATGGCGATTGTTGGCCCTTAACCAAGTTTTGGAGATCCTTGGTCAGGTTTTGACCTATTTTTGGACTTTGATAGGATGTCGAAGATGGAGCGCAATTCGAAGAGGATATCACAGGATCTCGACCCCTTGTTTAGGGATTTTTTGGTTTTGGGCTTATGCAACGGGTATAGGGATGTCAGCCCATGGGTTTACCCATGTTTAGGCCCTTTTTGTGATGTATAAATAGAAGTCTAGCCGATGTAAGAAAGGAGGGGGAAAGGAACCTTGGTACCTAGAAAAAGTGTTGGGTGCAAATTGTAAATTCTTTGTGCATGCTATGTTGAGAACTTGCAGAGTTAAGTGCAAGTGACTGTGTAAAGGCTTTGTGATGTAATCTAGCTCAAGGAAAGAGGATATAGCGAAGTGCACATAGATCTCCTATCCTATGCAGAGTATGATCTTGTGGCTATGTGCATGTAGAATATTAACAAAATACAATAAAAGAGAAGAAGATTTGGTGGACATAGCCCCAGGCTGGGGGTGAACCATGTATATCCTGTGTTGCTATGCTTTGTGCGATGTATTGATGTGTTTATGTGTTTAATTTCTTAGTGATTTGATATAGATGAATGATAGATAGATCTGTTGATGTTTTGTGCTTAATAATATGAATGAATGCTAGATATAACCTATGTGAATGTGCGTAGTGATCGAATATACTAGATCTAGGTGAATACTACACTGATCTATTGTTAGGGTTTACCTGCGCTGTAAATTAAGTCTGAATACTAATGATCTATAACTACTAAGTGCTCTGTTAAGGTGTTACAATCAAAGATCTATGTCCTATATATGGTTGTAGACACTCGAGTCCTGCAACCACCCCTGCCTCTACCTCGGGTTAGACTTCATCTGCTTCGCAGGTGTTGCCGAATGGTCCGGTAGTTAGGGTTTTATTGGTGTGTTGTTGAAGCATGGAACCCTAGGTATTCCCTTGTGCCAAAAAATGGTAGCATTGCCAGGACTTGGAACTATGATTGCTGGGAACTGAAGAATAGAGAAAGATCCATGTGTATATCTGTTGCCCTAGTGCACAATATTCTACTTGACTTGTGAAGCTTCGTGCTAAGAAGAGAAGTTAGATATGAAGAAAAGAGGTAAGATATTGAAGCTTTGTGCTCTGATAAAGGTAAGAACAATGAAAAATTTTGATTGAAAAGGTAAGATAAGTGGAAATTTTTGTTTCGAAAGTATGAATCTAGGTATGTTTGATAAATTTTGTCCTAGCCTGAAAACTAGGACACAACTAGAAGAAAGAAGATTTGATATGGGTAGATCTTATAGAAATGATGAAAGGTATGTTATTCCTATGAATAGAAAGAATGTTTGGATTAACAAATGGATGCAGGATCCTAGAAAGAATTTTTTGCAGGTTAGCTACTATGATCCTAGTGCGCGGTACAAGAAAGGTTGGGGATCATTTAAGAGAAAGAAAAGATTAATTCTTTATTACAACTGTAGAAGACCTAGACATCTTGCTAAGGAATGCCCTGATAGAAGACCTAGTTGTCTTTGTTGTATATCTATGGACCATGAAGTTTTGGATTTCCCTAGAATGATTGCTAAGGTTGAAAGAATGAATATGAGACAAGAAAACCCTAAGGAAGATCAAGCAACTAAGACCTTGGTAGAACCCCAGAAAGAATAAGAGAATATACTGCTACAAATGAAAGAAACCCTGAATGATCACAGAAATGTCAACTTATCAGAGATCTTCAAAGAAAAAGAGTGCATAGAAACGAGAATAGGAGACTTCAACATTGACTGTGTTCTGGATGATGAAACATAGGTGAATACCATGATAGAAAGAACCTGGGAAATTTTAGAAAATCCTGCTATGATTCCTTCATTGGGAGGAATAGGATTATTTAGAGGAAAGCTGATAACCCTCTGTGGAAGACTCACCCATATATCTATGAGTGCTCATGGAAATTTGATAGAGGAAGATTTTGAGGTTGTTAAATTTATTGAGAACAATGCCCCATTTGCTATGTTACTAGGAACAACCTAGATTGAGAAGGATCATATTAGAAGAAAATAAGAGGAAGTCGTAAAACAAAAGAAGCATGAATTAAAAGATTTCGTGACTAAGATAATAGCGCACTTGATTGAAGAACAGGAGAACATATCGACACTGTTTAGAACTAGAAACTTGGATGCCGAAGTTGAAAGAACACAAGAAGACTCAAAAAAGAATGGAGAACCTACCCCAGACAGAGAAGGAGTATTTCCCTTGAACCCTATGAAAGTATCTCAACAGTGAAAAGTTACTATGCCAAAAGGAGATAAGATTCAGAATGGAAAGAGGAATACCGAGACAAATAGCACAGGGAAGAAGGCTAGGAAGCTCAATAAGAAGAGAGAAAATATAGAAACGTTACTGAAGGTTCCATAGGGCACTTCGCAGAAGGAAGGCTTGCAAAACTGGAACTTCGTTTGGATATTAGAACAATGCCATGTGGAACTTTTCCATGGCAGAGTGATATGACTGTTGGAAGCATTATAAAAGTTAGAAAATCTTTCCCAAATGGTTAGATCAACAGTTATGACTAGAAAGCTCGTCATCATACCGTTGGGACTGCACCACAATGGACAAAACTACATTGATGAAGGCTTCTCGCCCATTGGAGAGATCTGTTACCTCACTATCTACTTAGTTCATCGACTATTGCACTGAAATAACTTTTGCAAATTGTATCCGAGCCGAAAGAAGAACTCATTTCTACCGCGCTGTGTTTACTGAGATTTCACCACCCGATTTATTTCATTGAGCATTCATTTGTCGACCTGAGTTAACTGATTGAGAGCGTGTATGTCGTACGAACTCAGCGCAGCTGAAAAGTGTGTAGAAGAAGTCTTAATCGATCTAATGGCTGAAAAATTAATGTCTACAGGGATTCAATCTTCATCAATGAGAGGAGTGCAAGCCTCTTCGTCGACTGCTCCCAGATATAGACCATCCCAAGCCACAACAGAGAAAAGAACCAAGCATCAAGATGACTTGGTGAACGAAGTTAATCCCAACTATCCTACCCGACTACATCCTGCCTTTGGCTAGTGCGGTGAGTCATGAAATTGTTCCCAAAGACTTTGATTACACCCTAGTTATTGCGTACCTCTCGAAGGGGATACGTGCAGTTAGAACACAACAGGATAAGAAAGCAACATTAAAATTCAGCGACTTCAACATAGGGAATGCAAGAGCCACAGTATGCTTTCTCCTCATAGATACTTGACTAGGACGAAGGGGAAGAAATCAAGGATAATCTCCCAACCATGGACTATGAACCTCACGCAGTCCACTATCCTGAACGTAATGAAGATACCGCATTTTGGAAGGCACCAGGAAGTTAACGCATGTGTTAATCTCCTGCTATCATGATACCATGGAGACTATCTGTGGCTAGACAGATGCATCATCGTTGACCCAATGATGATCCATAGGATCACTGGATTGAGTATGCAGGGACCAGACCTGCAATACTTCTACCTAGGGAAGGTTGCAGACCGTGCCCTGGCACAGAGAATTAAGGATAACTATGGTGAAGTAGAAAAGGGGACACGAGGCTACAAGGTAGCTTCCATATAGAATGGCTCAGTGCGTCTAGCTTGTCAGCTGATCGAAGGAAAGATGATGAGAAAGAATAGGCCTAAGCAAGTCACAAGGTTTGTTGTTGACCTTGCCAGAAAATGTGTAGAAGGACTGCAAATGAACTGGGAAATGTATCTAGTTAACTAGATAGAATCAGATTGCCACAAAGTTTAGGATTAGGCCTATGAGTTCCACTCTAGCTGGCTCCTGATCCTCATAACATTTACTTCTTGGGAGATGCCAGAAGGTGAGACCTTCTCGGACATTGAGCCCTTCGAGCCACTCACTGGGAAGTTCACCACACTTTGGTACTCGAGCGATATGGGAAAAAAGTGGCAGTCAAATGCGTTATTCCACACATACTATCTCTAGTTAAAGAGGGCTATTGGGGTTGTCCCTCGTATGAAAACGAGCACCCTTCACTGGCTCAGAACCCTCATGAAGCTCCACGCAGATCGACACTTTATTTATATCATTTCCCATGTAGATGAGCATAAAGAAGAGACTCAATTATCTGTCATAGGAGGACCTCAGAGAGATAACTAAGGAATGGTCTACAGAGCTCCTTATCCCTGCTGACCTTGCATAAATGTCTGATCCCAAACTAATTGGCATATCGGAGGCCACTCATGAAGAGCATGACACACCTAGAACCAACAGAAGGAAGAAGATAAAAGAGGTACAAAACCTGAGTAGTGCATCAGACGAAACTTCTTCAGAATCACCTGGACGAGGAGACAGTGAAAAAGTAGATAAATAAGAGACTAATGGAAAATAAGACTAGCAGAAGAAAGGTGAAGTAACACCGCCTAGGGATCTTGTTGATGAGGCTGATCCCTCTAAGAAAATAAAGTTTTCCCCCATGAAACCTACCTCGTGGAAGAATTCCAAAGCCACTAAGACTAAACTACAGACTGTACACACACTCGATGACTTCGACTTCATCATCGCATCTATATCAGATGTCTCACAGGATATTATGTAGAACAATGAATCCAAGAAAGAAACCATGTATGATAGAATTGGGGTAGAACTCAGAGGGGTATAACAAGCCCTTCAATCCAGCCGCATAGTATGCACTGCACCCCCTCCATAAGAAGAAACAGAGTTGGGAGATGAGCCTTCCCAACTACGTAGAATAGCGGATGCGACCGAAGCTCGCCTTAGTTGTGCACAAGAAGAAAAATAATAGGTCACAGTGGCCCCGAAGCAAGCACAAGAGGAAAAAATTGAGCAACGTAGGATTGCGTAGCAGGAAAAGGCTGCCCTCCAGTAAAATTTCAAAGAAGAGAAAGCATAGGTCATGCAATAGAAAGAGAAGTTGCTCGCAGAGCAACTCAGAGTCAAAGAAGAAATCAATAGAGCACTTCCCTCTATGACAGGATTAGATCAAAAGGCGGAAGAACCAGTGGAGAATCAAGTAGCGCAACTTGCGGAAGCCATCCAACAACTTCAACAGAGAAGCACATACCTAGAGCTACAAATAGTGCCAAATACCCTGTAGGACGTGCGAGACAAAAGAGAAGCCACTGCCCGGAGCATAGTTGAGAGGATCAGAGCATTCTCTCTAGAATGTAAACAACTTAGCAGTAGAAGTTCAAAAACCTACGAGAAACTTACTGAAGACCCTGAACTGAAGGCACTAGAGTCACAACTTCAGGAGGCAAAAGAACAAGCAGCAAAAATACACACATAGTTGAAGCTCTTGTCAACAGTTGAAAGGATGAAGTGATCCTAGGAACATCACACTTCTCAATAGCAGTTCCATGCCATATGGAGCAAAGTTATGGAGGTGCCTCAGAGGCTCCAACCAATCTAGGACGAAGCGTGCCAACTATTTGAGGAGATTGAATGCTGAGGAGAAGATATGGAAGAAGTAGTCTCTGCAGTCGAACAATGCTTAGAGGGACCTGTGAACAAGGCAGTTCTTCAGGAGTTTGTTGAGTAGGAGGATTTGGTGCAGCAACAGGTCGAAGAAACTCGAGCCAAGATCGAGGATTTTGAGGCAGAGATACCCATATCAGAGTGACTCGAGATGAGTCAAAGGTGATTTTTGGGGGCTTGTTGGCCCTTGACCAAGTTTTGAAGATCCTTGGTCAATTTTTGACCTGTTTTGGGACTTCGATAGGCTGTCGAAGACGGAGTGCAAGTCGAAGTAGAGATTGCGGGATCTTGCCCCCTTGTTTAGGGATTTTTGGGTTTTGGGCTTATGTAACGAGTATAGGGATGTCAGACCATGTGTTTACCCATGTTTAGGCCCTTTTTGTAATGTATAAATATAAGTCTAGGCGATGTAATAAAGGATGGGGGAAGGAGGCTTGGTACCTATTCAAAGTGATGAGTGAAAATTGTAAATTCTTTGTGCATGCTATGTTGATAACTTGCATATATAAGTGCAAGTGACTGTAAGAGACTGTGTAAAGGCTTTGTGGTGTAATATAGCTCAGGGAAGGAGTATCTAGCAAAGTGCGTGCAAATCTCCTGTCCTATGTGGAGTAGGATCTTGTGGCTCCGTGCATGTAGAATATTGACAGAAGACAATAAAAGAGAAGAAGAGTTGGTGGAGGTAGCCCCAGGGTGGGGGTGAACCACGTATATCCTGTGTTTCTATGCTTTGTGCGATGTATTGATTTGTTTATGTGTTTACTTGCTTAGTGATTTGATATAGATGAATGATAGATAGATCTGTTGATGCTTTGTGCTTAATAATATGAATGAATGCTAGATATAACCTATGTGAATTTGCTTAGTGCTCGAATATACTAGATCTGGGTGAATACTGCACTGATATGTTGTTAGGGTTTACCTACGCTGTAAGTTACGGCTAAATACTAGTGATATATAAATGCTAATTGCTCTGCTAAGGTGTTACAATCACAAATCTGTGTCCCAACTATGGTTGCAGACACTAGAGTCCTACAACCGCCCCTGTCTCTACCTCGGGTGAGACTTCATCTGCTTTGCAGGTGTTGTCAAAAGGGTCGGTAGTTAGGATTTTGTTGGTGTGTTGTTGAAGAGTTGAACCCTGGGTCTGCCCTTGTGCCAACAACAATTATAGGCGCATCAATATATATGTTGCATGATGAGAGTTTGCCTCTATACCTATGGGAAAAGGCGAGTTCTGATGCAATTTACCTATAGAACAAGAGTCCCCATGGGATTTTGGGGACGATGACTCTTGAGGAGGCCTTCAATGGTTGGTGGCCTGATGTTGAGCGCATTAGGATTTTTGTTACTTGAATTATTCTCATGTACCCTCAGAGAAGAGGACAAAGCTAGACCCCACAGCCTAGCATAGGATTCTAGTTGGATAATTCGAGGTCCCCAAAGCCTACCGTATTTACATTCCATCACTACGGAGAGTGGTGGTGATCATAGATGTTATATTTGAGGAGACTATGGATTTTGAGAGATCTCTCGAGTCAAGATTCAGTGTTGAGGATGATGCAAAGGCACATATTCATGTCTCAGAGGGAGCACAACCTCAGGTTTCTGATACACCAGTTTCAGGGGTGACAGGGTCACCTTGCACAACTTCAAGTTCACAGCCACGGGGAGATCATGCAGAGGGTGAAGAGGCTTCAAGATCTCATAGTGTTGAGACGAGGCCTGAGGCATATACTCTTATGTAGGGAGATCTTACTTATCCTTTGACTGCTTCAGGGAAGAGGAAACCGAGATGGTTTTAGGAGACCCTGAAGGAAGCCAAGGAGAATGTAGGAGATCCCAAGAGATAGTTCAGAGAGAGAAAAGCACTAGTGAGACTTGGTTCCTATTTGGCTATGGGGAAGGAAATCTAAGATATAGAGCCACAGACATTTGCGTAGGTAGTTGACCAGTAGTTTTGGTGAGAGGCCATGCTGGAGTAGTATGAATCCATTATGTGCAATGATGTTTGGGACGTGGTTCTGAGGCTAGTGGGGAATTCAGTTGTGACTTCCAGGTGGTTATACAAAACCAAGTATGTTGCAGATGGAAACATAGAGAAACACAAGGCTCATTTTGTGGCATGAGGATTATTTCATGTAGAGGGAGTCAATTATGATGAGATATTCAAACCAGTTGCGAGATACACCTCAATCAAGAGTATTATTTCCATAGCGGCGGAGATGGGTTGGAGGATACATCAGATGGATTTAAAGACCACATTTCTCAATGGATTTATAGAGGAGGAGGTGTACATTGAGAAACCACAATGATTCGAAGTGAGTGAGAGAGAGTCTCACGTGTTCCTTTTGATAAAGGAACTATATGGTCTGAAGAAAGCTCCTAGAACTTGGTATTCATGCATTGATACATACTTGCCTCATATGGGTTTTTAGAAGAGAAATGTTGATCCTGACCTTTATTACATCATTAGAGGTGAGGAAACGCTCATTCTCATTTTGTATGTGGATGACTTGTTCATCATAGGTGTAGAGGATCTCATAGCTGAGTAAAAGTTGGGACTTGCATCAGAGTTTGAGATGAGTAACATCGTGTTGATGCACTATTTTCTAGGTATGGAGGTATGGCGGGAGGAGGGTGACATATTCCTTTGACAAGGGAAGTATGCTGCAGATATTTTGAGCATGTTTCAGATGTAGGACTGCAGGTCCATGTATACACCTATGTTCACCAACTGGAAGAATCTTATCTCTTCACATTCCCATTTGGTCGTTTCTATAGGTTATATACAGTTGATCAGTTCACTGATGTATCTAGTCAAAACTTGACCATATATTTTTTTTTCCGTGAACACTCTCAACCAACATATGGTAGAGTTGATGAGTGTTCACTAGATTGGGGAAACAAATGTGTTGAGTTACATTGGAGGGTCAGCTGATTATGTACCAGACTATATCAGAGGTGATGAAGTGAGTTTGGTTGGCTACACAGACTCAGAATGGGCAAGATGTGCTACTGACAGGAAGAGAAACTCAGGGTGTTATTTTGGGTTTGGGTAAGGACTTGTTTCCTGGTACAGCCGGAAACAAAACTCATTTTCTTTGAGTTCTGCTGAGGAAGAGTATATGGTGGTCAGTCAAGCTAGCTACAAGGCCATTTGGCTTTGTAAGATGCTAGTAGGATTATTTGGTTAGGATTTTCCTCTGACCATCATTCACTGCAATAATTAGAGTTGTATCAAACTCTTTGAGAATCTAGTTTTCCATGACCGGTCGAAGCATATTGAGATTATATACCACTTCATAAGATATTGGGTTCAGAGAGGACTAGTACAATTGCAATATATATCGACTTGTGATCAGATTGTAGATATTCTCACCAAGGCCCAGCTAAGGGAAAAACATGTCTACTTGAGAGATAAAATGGGCTTGGTGAGAAACACTTTCCTCGGTAAGAGGGAGTATTGAGATTTGTGTACCTTGGGAAATGGTCCCCTTAAGGTTTTGAGTCTCTAACCACAAGTGGGAAATACTTTGTTACTATGTACCTTATACTTTACCTTTATTTTCTAATTTAACTTTGACTTAGGATATTTAAGTCAAAAGTGAAATTTTTGTCACTTAGGTAAAAGTGACTAATTATTCACTTTGTGGGTGAATGAGGGGACATAAAGTGAACTTAGGGAAATTAATCCAAAGTGGGTTTGTGAGTGAGATTATTGTGGGATGATATCAACCTTTGATTAGAGATGGGATGGAATGATCTCAACCATCCATCTCTTAGGTTTCCTTATGGAGGTTCAAGAGGGGCACATAGGGCCAAGAGAGGATCATTATATCTTTTGTTCACTTTGAGAGGAAGAGTAGAGAAATGGAGATGGATATGGAAGCAATGGATGAGGGTTTCAAAGGCTCATACTTCCATGGAGGGCTCTAAGAGTCTTATGCTTCCATTATTTTGTGGTGTTGATGCTTTCTTGGAGGAGGCCACACTTATATCAGGGAGGACTTGCACTTGTCATATTTCCTTGAGTACAATTTTGTTGGAGAGGTAGCACACTAGTTCAGAGTTGTGTGAAAGGGTTTCTTCAATAATTATTTAGGGAGCAATGGTGAAATATTTTAGTGGGATTGAGCAACAAGGGAGAGGGGCACATCATCTTTATGGGATTTCTATAGAATCTCAAGAGGAGCTACCTTTGTATTGGGTTCATTTGTTTCATGTACTTGTTTTATCTCACATTATTTACATCACATATATAGATTCATATTCCAAACTGGTTTTCCCCCAGGGGGTTTTGTCTAGGGTCATGTTGACAAAAAACGATTGTGTCCATTTTCATGTATGCTAGAGTTTATAAAAACATTATTTCAGTTGTAAAGATCTAGAGGTGTGTTACATATACAACCTGAGTGGGCATAATGGTTAAGAACATGTTCTTTCTCCTAAGAGGTCACAAGTTCAAATCCAGAGGGGGGTAGGGTATGTATATGTCTGTAGGATTTACTAGTCAAATCGCTGGGCGGAGGGGGTCCCTTGTCCCACAAACAAGGGGGTCTCATACACCAATTTGGTGTCTATCTTGGCTGTGACCTTAAAATTAGATTATTATTATTATTATTCAAGGCATGCATGTACTATCCTATTGGCTACTAAAACTACATGCTAGAGCACCTTAAAAGGTTATGTAACCTTAACAAAACAAGAGTCAAGTTCCTGAATAGTTTGTTGTTATAAAACAACACCAAATAATTGTGTGACAGTTGAAGTTTAGAGCCAACTTGAGGTCAAAGACATACATAGTTGGAAGCCTGTTAGGACCTCAAAAAATCTTCAGGATGTGCATTGGAACCACACGAAAGTCCCCTTTGTGCTCCGCCTGTATCACAGTCCAATCAATCACATGGTTAGGAGCATGCATATACTTATTTAATAAAGACACATGAAACCCATTACGAGCTCTCATGGATGAAATAAATGAAAGAATGTATGAAACTGAGATTATCCTCTCTAGAACTTAAAATGGCCCACAATATCTCACTGCCAACTTTGGGAAATTTGCCAATTTTAGCGAGCTCCTTTTTTACTTTACTTTTATAAATACATGCTCACCCACTTTGAAGTCCTATATCCTTTTCCCTTGTTTGAATAGATTTTCTACATATCATACATAGTATTTAAATTATTCTTTATCTTTATCATCTTCTCTTCCTTTTTTCTTAGCAATTCTATCCCAATAATGACTATGTCTGCTAGGTTATTCCCACTCACTTGCGTGTTGCATTTTTTACATACAAGGCTTCAAATGGGCTCATAATCAATGGTTCCTGATACCCATTCTTATATGAAAACACAACCAAATGAAAATAGTATTCCCACTTGGAAGGATAATCCATTACATACATCCTTAACATATCTTCAATTATTTGGTTGATCCTCTTTGTCCGCTCATCTAATTCTAGATGATACGCTGTGTTGAAATTTATATTTTTCCCAAATACTTTGGACAACCCTTTCCAAAAATTGGAAGTGAACTTAGTATCTCTGTCAGATATTATTTCCTTAGGCATTCCACGTATCCTAGCAATTTCATTCATATACATTTATACAATGTTGGCTTCCTTATGCATCATCTTGACTGGAATAAAATGTGTAGCCTTCGTAAACTTGTCCACCACTACCAT
>SNQJ01S0102325.1:0-14260 GCA_010110895.2 Picea sitchensis
TTGTACTTGAACATTTAAGTGGGGTAAAAGGAGGTTGCCCCCTCGAAGAGGCTTATTATCTGAAATTATCTCTTTTTCAAGGCGTTGAGTACTTTTCCTGAGGTTTTTCTATGCTATATTGATGTTTGGTTCTTAACACATAAATCCTTGGTCAAGACACCTTATTGGTAATCATTTCTCTCAAGTTGTATCTCATGTGTTGGATTTATAACTGGAAGAAACTCAACAATCGCATTAGTTCAATCATCTCATACACATGTATATAGGATTGTTATTGAAGTGATCCAATTTTTTATGAATTTCCTTCTACTACATTTTCTCGAGTAGGCAAATGAGTGCATTATGATTGTAGACCGAGATTGTTTCCTTCTTAGATCCTATCATTAACGTATCTTCAATAAAAGAATAAAATAATAAATGCCCCAATTTCTCTCATGGGACAAGGCACTACTTACTTGTAGAAATAACCATACAACAAATACTTATATCTCTATAACATGCCCATAATGAAGCGATTACAAGTCTATTGGATCCTTTCCTAACCACCCACCACACAAAGCCTCGATGATGTAGAACACTCATCACCCACACACATTAAAAAAAATGAAATCAAGTGCAAATAAAGGATACTTATATGATGGTGCACCCACACCAAGAGAAAGAAGACCCCTACCCCTACCAATTCAAGACACTCTTGTTGATCTCAATGTCAACCTTAACACCATGATGATTGTGCTATTTGTAGTCACCAAGAGAGGTGACAAAGCTAGTCTCCTTGCCTTCCCTAGGTATTGGAACATGTAATAGGGGAAAATGATAACCCTCCCATACCTAAACTTGAAAAATTATATGGATTCTATGAATTATTGTGAATTTTGAAGATGATGCTTAATGTGATCCAACTAATGGAATTTACATTTGACATGAATCACTTCTTATATTGTATTGGAATTGTGTACATGCCCCCAGATTGATACTTATGTTGGGTCACTTGTACTTTACTTTAGACGATGTACCTAGCATGTATATGACTTGGATTGAGCCTTTTTCCTTTCAAGGATGTTGAGGAATCCCCTTGTACACTTGATGGATGTCATCCAAATTATATGAGGCCATTGGGATACTTTTGAGATCATTTCACCCTTTGGGATACAAACTCAAAATCCTCTTCATCCTTTCAATATAAGAATAGTTTTATCTTTCTTGGTCCTTGGTATTTTTGTTGATACACCCTTAACCTCCCAATATTTCCATCTTTTTCAATGCCAAATTTGCAAAATCCATTTGCTCCAACAATTTTTTGAAATTCAAATACCCTTCATAAATGACTAACCTACCTCTTTATTACCTCTTCCAATCGTTTGTTTCCTCCAGGGAATCTAAGAGAACTCACAAGAAATTGTTGTCAAGATATTTACATCCATAGTTATTAGTTTCACTCAATCAAATTTCAGAGGCTGTAGTTGTACCTCCTCCTAGTCACCAAGATTATTGTTTCCCCACAGTAGTACTAATGTGAAGTGTGGAGGGCATGCCTCTTTTCTTTCAAACACCATAGTCTATACCTTTGCATCCACATTGGTATATATCTCCACATCAACACTCCACTTCACTTTCCTTTGCACTTAACATAGCCCCTTACTTTTTATGTGATTTTTGCTATGTGCATCAACCTTCCCCGTAGCCTTTACATCATGTCACCCTTTTTCCTTATCCTTTTGTTTGTATATGAAAAGTGTAAAGTGCAAAGATATGAACTTCTCTTCACTACTTTCTTAGCTCCACATGCATACAAAATTCTAAGGAAAAATAATAGGATTGTGGCCAAGCTTGCAAAGAAGGTTTTGTTGAAGGCCTTAAACCCTGCACTGTAGCTTAGAGCACTAAAATTGAACATAATAAAAAAAAACCATTAAAAAGAACCTTCTTTATTATTGGTCCATTTATGATTGAACCACACATTCCCATTGGGAGTCTTTTGGTCTATAAGCTTCATCCCCTTCTAGTTCTTCCACCTCTTCAAGCAATGGAAGTCAGATGATGCATAATGTAGGAATGGATGGAGTTGCATGAAAATGTGGGATGTATGTTGCGTTCACAACATATATTCACAACATGTGGGTTAATAATTAAAAACCCCCCTTTATGAGTGAATTACGTGATAATTTCTTGGTCAAGAAGGTGAATCCCCCGTGATCCTTATGATTATTCAAGATGTGTATGGTGGTTTCTATAATCATAAAAGTTTACTATCTTATAAATGATGACATTTGATTCAATGTTGTATAGGTGTACTAAGTGAACTATGACATTTACATGGTATTTTTAAAACTTGGGTCATTTTGTAGTACTTCACACATAGTAATCTATCCAAAAATTATTTATTTTCTTAAAACCTCTTGCTCCTTCCCATAGCTAGTTTTCATCAAAGTTGAATTTCTTGCATTCCATTTTCCTCTTGCATGGTTTAAAGAGTCGAGTCAAAATGGCATCAGTTTCACGACCACTCCTTTGAGTAACAACAACCTAAATTCAAGTGCTAATTAAAATTTATCTAGCAACTTTTCTAGGGCTCTTCAAACTCATCTTAGCTTAGGTGTAGAACTTTGGAATATGATTGTGAGAATAAATTTCCAAATATGCTAAACAAACATAAAGTCTTGAGTTAGGGAGTGAAATCCAGTTGCTATGTCACTAACTTTGGGAATCCCTTCTAACACAAGTGTCAATCACGAGGTCACATTGGGGCACTTAGAGTAATCAACCCTTCTTTGTTGGTCTTGGTGTCTAATATCGACTATCCTCCCTCTGATTTGGTATAGTAGGTGGTACCATAGAGGCCATAATCTTTTAGACTTCCTAAACAAGGTGACAACACATGGAAGGTGGTGTTGTACCTGGGATCGACGTTGGCTAAACTCACTCGGACTCCTTGGAGGTTTTCCCACTGCTCGGTGAGGTAACTTTCACCAAGGCATTAGTTCGTTAAGAAGGTTGTCAATGTATCTTTCCCACCCACCGAAACTCATCCCCTTCACGCATCGATTCTGCAATGTTGGATTCCATCACCATCTAGTGCCTCTTTGTGAGAAGGTTTGTTTGCATCCTTGAATCCTAGATTAATTAGAGTGTGTTTTTTTTTCTCCTTAGTTGGCCTTAGGATTGAGTTTGTGTCTAATGCCATCAGTTTCGGGTTAATTCCTCATTTGATCAATACAAAATATGGATACAATTAAAATAAAAGGTAATAAAGAGGTAAAAAATAGCTCATAAATAACTTAGATCTTATAATTCTCCAACATTATTCTTTGCACTTAGTGCAAAAAACACCAAATGGAATGGTTTACACAAGGTCAATGGAGAATGTTATTGGAAAATTCAAAATATTATCATAAACCCACATATCACATATTTGTACATGCACCATAGATTCACAATCTTTCATGAAGAGGTCCGGGAGAAATGCCTCCAAGCAAAATTGTCCACTACTTCCGAGGGGTTGTAACTGAGAGTGGGGGGTGCTCTAGCTGAAATCCTATCCCATGAATTTATCGAAGTCGACAGTTCCTCAATATGAGTCTTGATTTTTGTTTTATGCCCAGTTGTAAATTGCATCCCAAACCATTTTGAGGACTCTTGGCAATTCCTCCTCGGGGCATAAAATCATAAAGGAGCATCATTTTTTAGCTCCATGAGATTTTTCATGCTTGTTTAGGCATAGACTAGGTGACCACATTGTCCATCTACTCCCGAGGCATGGTTTCGTAAATTGGACCCCTAAATCCAAATGTTGCATTGCTTCTTACTGAGAAAATCACAAGTTATCGAAATCGATGAAAAAAACAACTTTCGAGGGGTTGGAACTAGGAGTGAGGGGTGATCTAGCTAAAATACTATGCCATGAATTCAATAGAGATGATGGTTCCTTAATCCGAGTCTCGGTGTTCATTTTATGCCCAGTTACAAGTCGCATCCCAAACCATTTCGGGGACTCTTGGCCAATTCCTGCTCAAGGCATAAAATCCTAACGTAACAACATTTTTGAGTTCCGTGAGATGATGAAAACTTGTTTAGGCATGGAATAGGTGACCAAATTAACCATCCGCTCCTAAGGCATGGTTTTGTAAATTAGCTCCTTAATCCAAATGATGCATTGCTTCAAAATGAGCAAAACACTAGTTCTCGAAATCAATGATTAGAGAAAATTTTGAGGCATGGCACCCATGAGTGAGGGGTGCTCTACATGAAATCCTATCCCAGGAATCCATCGGATTCGATGGTTCCTCAATCCAAGTCTCGATATTAATTATATTCCCAGTTGCAAGTCGTATCCCAAAACATTTCAGCGACTCTTGGCCACCTAATGGAGAAACATTTTTGAGTTCCGTGAGATGCTGCAAGATTGTTTAGGTGTGGACTAGGTGACTATATTTTCCATCTACTCCCGAGGCATGGTTTTGTAAATTGGACCCCTTAATCCAAATGTTGGTTGGCTTCAAATTAAACAAAACACTAGTTCTCGAAATCAATGAGTAAAGCAACTTACGAGGCATGGCACCCAGGAGTGAGGGCTGATCTAGCTTAAATCCTATTCCAGGACCCCATCGAAGTCAATGGTTCCTCAATCCAAGTCTCGGTTTTCATTTTTTTCCCAATTGCAAGTCGCATCCCAAACCATTTCGGGAACTCTTGGCAATTCTTCCTTCGAGCATAAAATCCTAACGGAGAAATTTTTTTGAGCTCCATGATATTTTTCATGCTTGTTTAGGCATGGAATAGGTGACCACATTGTCCATCCGCTCCCGAGGCATGGTTTCATAAATTGGATCCCTAAATCTAAATGTTACATTGCTTCTTATTGAGAAAATCACTAGTTATCGAAATCGATGAAACAAATAAATTCTGAGGGGTTGGAACCAGGAGTGAGGGGTGCTCTAGCTAAAACCCTATGGCAGGAATACAACAGAGACGACGGTTCCTAAATCTGAGTCTCAGTTTTCAATTTATTCCTAGTTGCAATTCACATCCCAAACCATTTCGGGGACTCTTGGCCAATTCCCGCTCAGGGCATAAAAGACTAACGGAGAACATTTTTGAGTTTCGTGAGATGCTGCAAGATTTTTTAGGCATGGAATAGGTGACCAAATTATCCATCCTCTCGCAAGGTATGGTTTCGTAAATTGGCCTCTTAATCCAAATGCTGCATTGCTTCAAACTCAGTAAAACACTAGTTCTCTAAATCAATGATTAAAGAAATTTCCGAGGCATGTCACCCATGCGTGAGGGGTGATATAAATGAAATCCTATCCCAGGAATCCATCGGATTCAACGGTTCCTCAATCTGAGTCTCGATATTCATTATATGCCCAGTTGCAAGTCACATCTCAAACCTTTTTAGGGACTCTTGGCCAATTGCTCCTGAGGGCATAAAAACCTAACGGAGAAGCATTTTTGAGTTTCGTGAGATGTTGGAAGATTGTTTAGGCGTGGAATAGGTGACTATATTTTCCATCCACTCCCGATGTATGGTTTTGTAAATTGGACCGCTTAATCCAAATGTTGGTTTGCTTCAAACTGAGCAAAATACTAGTTCTCGAAATCAATGGGTAAAGAAACTTCCGAGGCATGGCACTCGTGAGTGAGGGGTTCTATAGCTAAAATCATATCTTAGGAATCCATCGGAGTTGACAGTTCCTCAATCCAAGTCTCGGTTTTCATTTTATGCCTACTTGCAAGTCGCATCCCAAACCATTTTGGGGACTCTTGGCAATTCATCCTCGGGGCATAAAAATCCTAACAGAGCAACATTTTTGAGCTCCATGAGATTATGCATGCTTTTTTAAGAATGGAATAGGTGACAACATTGTCCATCCTCTCTCGAGGCATGGTTTTGTAAATTGGACCCCTAAATCCAAATGTTGCATTGCTTCTTACTGAGCAAAGCACTAGTTATCGAAATTGATGAAAAAAACCACTTTCGAGGGGTTGGAACCGGGAGTGGGATGCTCTAGATAAAATCCTATGTAAGGAATCCAATAGAGATGATGGTTTCTCAATCCGAGTCTCCATTTTCATTTTATGCCCAGTTGAGAGTCACATCCCAAACCATTTCGGGGACTCTTGGCCAATTCCAACTCATGGCATAAAAGACTAACATAGAAACATTTTTGAGTTCCGTGAGATGCTGCAAGATTGTTTAGGCATGGATTAGGTGACCAAATTATACATCCACTCCCAAGACATGGTTTCGTAAATTGGCCCTTAATCCAAATGATGCATTGCTTCAAATTGAGAAAAACACTAGTTCTCAAAATCAATGATTAAAGCAACTTCTGAGGCATGGCACCCATGAGTGAGGGGTGCTCTAGATGAAATGAAACATACCACTCTTGCGTGCATTGAAAGAACTTATTCTTTGAGGACACTTTCTTGCAAGTGATCCAAATTATTATACTATTGGGCATTTGATTATGATTTTGAGGCCCTATGAATTGATGACATGTTATCTTGCTGTATTGACATAGACAGGTGTTATTGACTCGATTTTCCTGAGTGTGCAAGATTTTGGACCTCGAGGATGCAAAGACATCAATGAAACCCCTTGGACTCTGGATCAAGTCAGGGAGTGGACTATTGGGGGTTTGATTGTTGTATATATGACATTTTTGTATCAGATTAGATGATATGATTATGGATATTATTTCTGACATGATTCGTTGATGATGTAGGCTGACGATAGCTTTCCGACCAGACTCACATGTGGAGTAGAGGGGTCACACATGATAACCAGAGACGTTGAGGGAGAGGTGTGGAAAACAACCCTGCCACAACCTGCTAGCACTCTCGCTGCGACTCTAACTATAGGTTAACGATTACCTAGTTTGAGAAGACCCACGATGTCATGAGGGCCGACTGCAACAGTCGCTCACGGTGATTCTAAGGGGTGTTCAATAAGGCAGGGGCCTTATTCCTTAGAGGCCCTTAGTCTCCCACAATATCACTTGGCGGAGTCTTGACTCTAGGGGTTCTGATGTCTACCATGTCATTCAAGAGGTGAGTGGCACCCTTGGAGCATGGAGTGCGTCTTGAAGGGAATGTTGTGCAAGAAAAATGGAAAGAGGCGAGTGGAACCCTTGGAGCACATAGTGCGTCCTGAAGGGCATATCATGCAAGGGAAGCATAATGACGCGAGTGAGACCCTTGGAGCACCTAGTGCATGCTGAAGGGCACGTCACATTGTAAAATAATAAATGAATAAACCTATATGGCCTTAGAACGAATAATGTGATGAGAAAGATTTAAAACAATTTCCCTAATAAAATGTTGCCCAACCTAGGAAAATAAAGTCCAGGTCTAAGTGATACCGATGATAAAAAACATATATATTTTTATAAAAATAAAAATAAAAATAAATAAATAATAATAATAATAATCATTAATCATGTGACGATAAGGGTGTAAGCAATTCAATTAATTTATAAAAATCTTTTGAGGAATAAAATTTAAAAGGGGGGAAAAAGGGGAAATAATTGTTTTGTTACATATGCTAATTAAAAAGGAAAAGGGGAAGAAGGTACTTTTCTACACTTTCCTAATTGAGTTTTAAATGAAAAGGGAAAGAGGGAAATTTAAAAGAATTATGAAACTAAGGTAAAATGAGGAAACATAAAAAGAAAGGGAAACATAAGGAAAAAGTAGAAAGACTAACTTAGTAAGGTATCTAGCATTTAAGAACTTTCTAAATTAAACTCAACTAGTAAATCAGTAAGGGGGTAAGTCATTAAATTGTGTAAGGGAATATGAGGACACCTAGGAGAGATTCTAAGAATGCTTTTAGGTGGGTGAGGGAAATTGGAGTAATTAATTAATTAATGAAATTAATTTATGGTGCAATGAAGGGGATGGGTGACACATGTATGGGGAGGATTTTTATGAATTAAATTATTGAAAAATAAATTAAATGAGATTTTGGGGAAAAAAATGACTTAGAAACTCTATATAAAGGAGGGAGGAGGAGGATGATGGAACTCTTCTGTGATGGTCACTTTACACTGCAGAATTTTAGACTTGATTGACTTAGCTTGTGGGAGTTGGGATACCCAAATTGGTGAGGAGTGGTAGCTCAGCCTTGCGAGGCGATCTGGGGGCTAGTGGATCTTTGTTTTAGTGTGCGTGGCCCCTTTGCAGCTTGGGGGGATAAGGGGGAAGAAGAGTACCCATAGCGTTCGCTAGGAGGTACCGGTGAAGTCTCATCGGTCGGCAAGCAGGAGTTGCACAGAGCGTGCAGGACAATGACTCAGAGAAGACAACTTGGGCTATGGTACGCTTACTTTTATTATGCATGGTAGAATATTTTTGACCTTACGCTTTCATTTATGTATTTTTAACTGTGTAAAGAAGGTGTTGGACTTAGCATTTTAATGGAGAACTTAATTCCCCCAATAGCCTTAAGCTCGCTGCTTGCCTTGTTCCCTTGGATTTCTATCCCTGAATGTTGTGACTGTCCTACTAGTTTTATTGATTGGTTGTGAAGAGTTGATCTTGTTGCTTCGTCCTCATCCCTTGTTTGTCAGTCCATGCCTGAGCAGTCGGCCAGGAGCCAAATAGACGGTCGTCACTTTGGTGCATAGCAACCTATAGATTCTAATGCTGTTCTTTTATGTTCGTGGATGATGAGCGACGGATGTTTCCCAGTTGTTTACCCTTCTTATCTCTGTGTTTTAATTACTGCGATTCCGTTTGATAACTCAACATTTGTTTTATTTATTTAATGGAGCCCAACATTGTTGACAACATCTTCAACTATTTTTCCCTGCGACTTTTTACAAGCCTTCAACTGTGAAATTTCTTTCTTTGTGATTTATTATGTTGAGGGTGAATGTTCTCTGTGTTTTAATACATTGATGGTGATTTTACCGAGCAAAAATACCCTTTATTTATACCATCTTAGACATAGAAATTAACCTTTGTTACACTGAGTCATACAACGAATTTAATACCTTCTAGTGTGACTGTGATTGTTGTATATATGTGTTGGCTGCATTTGTGTCATTGGCTGTGTTGTGTTACATCGAATTTTTCTAATAATCACAACAATATTCACCGACGTGTGGTTGTGAATTACTAAGATAAAACTAAGCGAATTTCTTAGGATAAACCTCTGATTGCATTGATTTGATAAACACTGAGCACTACAATTTCCCTTATGTTAATCCCCTGTGTGGGTTGGATAATTTTTGCCTACTTTAAATGATAGATCCCCGCCTTGTTTGGTTGAATCATGACCTTGTTAATCTCTGTGTCTTTAATGTGCTAGACAACCCCTTCTTGGCATTTTTACACAAGCGATTCACTCCTTCTCGCCCAACGATCAATTTATTTTATTAATAGTCTTATCTTTAGTTTTATATTTTATTTGTTGTTAGATAGGAAACTGTTTCATAGGAAGTCATATTGTTTCATACATTATAGATCATGTTCATTTCATATATAGCCTTGATTAATATCATAGCTTGACTGTTAGTACATGATTGTGATCTTATGGTCATTCGAAGCTTTATTGTTGATAGTAATGATACACACACATCATCATATCACAACAATTTCATTTTAATTGACAACATTTTTATCAACAACTTCCTGGATAGTGATTCTGCTGTTGGTAGCCATTGTCCTTTATTTTGCACAACGATTTCATTTTAATTGACATTATTTTTATTAGCAACTTCCTAGATAGAAATTCTACTATTGGTAGCCATTGCCCTTTATTTTACACAGCGATTTCATTTTAATTGACAACATTTTTATCAACAACTTCCTGGATAGCGATTCTATTGTTGGTAGCCATTGTCATTTATTTTACACAACGATTTCATTTTAATTGACAACATTTGTATTAACAACTTCTTGGATAGCTATTCTAGTGTTGGTAGCCATTGCCCTTTATTTTACACAGCGATTTTGAAATGTACACTCAACGGTTGTAATGTTTTCCTTGATATAGTATATTTATCAAATTTTACCAATTATAGACAACAAATACAGTAAATCAAGTCATAGATTCTAGACAACGACTTTAAGTGTGTTCCTTAAATAGAAAATTTACCTGGCAGTTCAGTTTAAACGATAGCATTCCGGTTTTTAAACTCGTGAAACATTTTCACCAAAACGAAATAAATGCATGCTTCAAAATTAAGGATTTTTTTTCTCATTGAATATATTGTAGTTGGGATTATAGGTTAAATTATGTCATCCTATTTTCAATTCCATCTACCATTACAAAAATTATTAATATTAAACTGTTATATGGAATACAAATTGTAAAAGTTGTGGTTATTGAAGATGTTATTGAAGGACATCTTTAAAAAAACAATGACAGATAAATCTCAAACCATTGAGTATTGGCTCCAACGATCCTTCTATTTCTTTATACAACAACTTTCCATATTCACTTATGCCAACGAGTTAGATTTTCCTTGGTTGTGATATAATAGTAACACTTGACTCTTGACAACACTTAATTAATACACGATTGTAAATTTCGGCAGTAAATATTGATAGTGGGCCAGCTTGATAGTGACCATATTATGTGAGATAGTCCTTTATATGCATTATGTATTTTAATAGCCAGTAACCTTATAGTATAGACTGAACAACATTCCTAGCGATTAATGTTGAATGTCTTACCCAACACGCTTGTAGCGAATTGATTACGCCAAGTATCATACTACTAATTTAAAATACAACCCAAGGACAACGTGTTTTTCCAATGGATTAAAGAATGACATCATATATTGTTGTTAGTAATTTAATTATAGTGTTGTATATTAATAGTGTTAATAGCACTATATAATAATGTTGTTAGCAGTGTTAGATTAATAGTGTTATATATTGATGTTATTAGTATTGTTGTATATTGTTAAATTGTTAAATTTAGAATTGTGTTTATTGATTAATTAGGACTTGTCAATTTAGATAACACTTTCGATTAGAATTTGAAACCACATAAAATCACTTTTAAATGATGATTAATGCACTTATTTTAATAGACATGTATCGTGCCGACAAGCGTGTTGATTTTGTTGAGTTTTGTATTAGTTCACACTTGATAACGTTTACGACATTAATAACATTACATTAGTTTACCCTTCGCACCTAGACTTCTTGCTTGACTTCTAGGGATTCTTGGTTGTCTTCAAGTCATTTAAATGACTGTGCATTTGTTGAGCAATGTCTTCATGCATCTTGTCGACCTGTTGCTTGGGGGCATAGGCATAGTCTTCCCGTCAAATATTTCGGTGCTTAGTGCATCGGATTTATCTTGAGACCCTTGTCTAGATAGGTTATGCTATGCTAGGGTTATTGTTGTGCCTATCACCTGGGGATGGCATGATCCCTTATGAGGGGATCATGGTGCGCCCTATTGTATAGAGGTGAACGATAACTTGGCCGGAGTCTGTGCTACCCATTGTTGGCGTTGTTCGTTATAGTCGTTTATTTCTGTCTTGATTTTCACATGTTTTTAACTAGTTGCAAGATGTGATAAGGGGGGGTTGAGTCCTAGTTGTCTGTCACCTATTCTGTGAGTGTGGCACTCACCGTCAGATGTGTTTTTTAGCTGTAATTGATGTTGTCATCCTATTTTTTAAAAAACAAAAATTCACCTTATGCTTCGCTTGTAGTCGTAATGAAAGGGTTGTTACATGAAATCCTATCCCAGGAATCCATTGGAGTCAATGGTTCCTCAATTTGAGTCTCGATATTCATTATATTCCCAGTTGCAGGTCACATCCCAAACCATTTCGGCGACTCTTGGCCAATTTCTCCTGAGGGCATAAAAACCTAACGGAGCAGCATTTTTAAGTTCAGTGAGATGCTGCAATATTTTTTAGGTGTGGAATAGGTGACTATATTTTCCATCCGCTCCCGAGGAATGGTTTCGTAAATTGGACCCCTTAATCCAAATTTTGGTTTGCTTCAAATTGAACAAAACACTAGTTCTCTAAATCAATGAGTAAAGAAACTTCCGAGGCATGGCACCTGAGAGTGAGGGGTTCTCTAGCTGAAATCCTATCCCAGGAATCCATTGGATTCGATGGTTCCTCAATCCGAGTCTCGATTTTCATTTTATGCCCAATTGCAAGTCCCATCCCAAACCATTTCGGGGACTCTTGGAAATTCTTCCTTGGGGCATAAAACCCTAACAGAGCAGCATTTTTTAGCTCCACAAGATTATGCATTCTTTTTTAGGCATGGACTAGGTGACCACATTGTCCATCCACTCCTGAGGCATGGTTTCATAAATTGGACCCCTAAATCCAAATGTTGTATTGCTTCTTACTAAGAAAAGCACTAGTTATCGAAATCGATGAAAAAAACAACTTCCAAGCGGTTGGAACTAGGAGTGAGGGTTTCTCTAGCTAAAATCCTATGCCACGAATCCAACAGAGACAACATTTCCTCAATCCAAGTCTCGGTTTTCATTTTATGCCCAGTTGCAAGTTGCATCCCAAACCATTTCAGGTACTCTTAGATAATTCCCTCTCAGGGAATCAAAGACTAACATAGAAACTTTTTTGAGTTCCATGAGATGTTGGAAGATTGTTTAGGAATGGACTAGGTAACCAAATTATACATTCACTCCTGAGGCATGGTTTCATAAATTGTCCCCTTAATCCAAATGTTGCATCGATTCAAACTTAGAAAAGCACTAGTTCTCGAAATCAATGATTAAAGCAACTTATGAGCCATGGCACTCATGAGTGAGGGGTGATCTAGATGAAATCCTATCCCAAGAATCCATTAGAGTCGAAGGTTCCTCAATTTGAGTCTCGATATTCGTTATATGCCTAGTTGCAAGTCGCATCCAAAACCATTTCGGGGACTCTTAGCCAATTGCTCATGAGGGCATAAAAACCTAACGGTGAAACATTTTTGAGTTCCGTGAGATGATGCAAGATTTTTTATGTGTGGACTGGGTGACTATATTTTCCATCCACTCTTGAGGCCCGGTTTCATAAATTGGACCCCTTAATCCAAATGTTGGTTTACTTCTAACTGAGAAAAACACTAGTTCTCAAAATCAATGAGTAAAGCAACTTCTGAGGCATGGAACCCAGAAGTGAAGGGTGCTCTAGCTGAAATACTATCCTAGTAATCCATCGGAGTTGACGTTTCCTCAATTCGAGTCTCGGTTTTCGTTTTATGCCCAGTTGCAAGTCACATCCCAAACTATTTCGAGGACTCTTGGAAATTCATCCTCGGGGCATAAAAGCCTAACGGAGCAACATTTTTGAGATCCATGAGATTTTTCATACTTGTTTAGGCATGGAATAGGTGACCAAATTTTCCATCCCCTCCTAAGGCATGGTTTCATAAATTGGACCCCTAAATCCAAATGTTACATTGCTTCTTACTGAACAAAGAACTAGTTATTGAAATCGATGAAAAAGACAACTTTTGAGGGGTTGGAACCGGTAGTGAGGGGTGCTCTAGAGAAAATCCTATGCCAGGAATCAAATAGAGATGATGGTTCCTCAATATGAGTCTCGGTGTTTTTTTTTATGCCTAGTTGTAGGTCTCATCGCAAACCATTTCAGGGACTCTTGGCCAATTCCCGTTCAGGGCATAAAAGAATAACGAAGCAACATTTTTGAGTTCTGTGAGATGCTTCAAGATTGTTTAGGCATGGAATAGGTGATTAATTTATCCATCCTCTCTCAAGGCATGGTTTCTTAAATTGGACCCCTTAATCTAAATGTTGCATTGCTTCAAACTGAGCAAAACACTAGTTGTCGAAATCAATGAGTAAAGCAACTTCCTAGGTATGGTACCTAGGAGTGAGGGGTGCTCTAGCTGAAATCCTATCCTAGTAATCCATCAGAGTGGAAGGTTACTCAATATGAGTCTTGATATTAGTTTTATACCCAGTTGCAAGTTGGATCCGAAACCATTTTGGGGACTCTTGGCCAATTTCTCCTGAGGGCATAAAAACTAACTTACATGTCTCTATCAACTAACTACTATATCTTACTGCCTTGAAAACAAATTGCACCAATTTCAACTGTACATTGGTCTTAACAACCACTACTGCACATTGCATTAACCATCGTCTTAATTAACTTATTCTTCAACTTGGATTTAACAAAACTAATATTTGTATAGTTCTACTCTTGGCTTGAACAAAACTAATATTTGTATAGTTCTACTCTTGTATTGAACAAAACTAATATTTGTATAGTTCTACTTTTGGCTTTCCTTA
>SNQJ01S0102325.1:19815-30610 GCA_010110895.2 Picea sitchensis
AGAGATAATATAAATAGAAAGCTCCTTTTGGTCTTTTAATAGAGGTCAACCAATGGAAATGGAATTGGAACTTGATCAAAGTATTAGGTGAAGTCCATGAGATATGAACATTGACCAAAGGTAAAACTCCTCACTCTCCAATGCTAGTCCCAAAATCATTGTAGTATCCAAATTTAATTCTCTTGCTAGAAAAAAAAGGTGTTTATATACATAATATATAATTAAATAATATCTCATGTTAACTAGGTTTCGTTAGTTGATAGGTAAAGAAAGGGTGTTGTGATTCTCAACAAAGATTCAATATTTGTTTGGTTGGTAGGTAAAGAGGGGATGTTGTGATACCCCCTGCAACATGCCATTTAAAAACATGTTTGTTTGTCATGGATAATTCACCCTCCAACATGTAGTTTAAAAATTAAGATGGATAAACGTTCTATGACATTGAATTTTTTCCCAAAAGTGAACTATTTCTCATGTAGTCATAAAAAATAATGTTAGAAACATAAGTTTGCAACGAAATTAGCCTTGTGTATAAATAATTAAACAAATAATAAGACAATGGCCTTGCCCAAGTAGATTTCCACAAGCTTTGGACTTAGAATGATATTCCTAAATATTCCCAATAAATGGAATGGCCATTCATTTTAAACATTCCCACAAGATTTGGAATGTGGATAATATTTAAAGATTAATAAAACCAATTGTGATGAAAATCCATGAATGCATCTAGAGACAAACCTTCTTAGGGAGCCATAAAAATCCTAAAAATTCTGAGTAGAATAGATAAGCCTTTGTTTTTTAATGCCTCTCGTGATGAGCTTAGCCAACCTTACAACTTACATGTTTAGTAAATATCACACATATAAATATATTTGATATGTATATGTTATCTATTTTAATAACATATCCATATCAAATATATATTGTTACATATATTTCTTTTGGTTGACTCATTGAATTTCTCCTATGCCAAACATTCATCAAAATATGTTCTTTTCACTATGTTAAGGGATTCTACAACTAGAACTTGTCTTTATTGGACAATAAATATTCTCTAGATGTCTTAGTATAACCATAAAAAACCCAATTTAATGGAGCATTCTTCCTCCTAGGTTAATGCCCCCTTGAATGTGAAAATAAGACCTTCAGATAATTCTTTCAACAAAAGACATTCTCTATTCTAGCATACTTAAATTTTTGAATATAGACGAGGGCCTATTGAGATGAATTGATAGACTAACTATAAATATCTGAGGGTAACTCTTGATTGGATGTGACAGTCTATGTTTGTGCTCTTCAAATCAAAACTAGATGGTGCTTGATCACAAGCAGAGCGATCCACCCATACCTTATTTACTTCAGAGAATTTCCCTTTATGAAATGTTTTCAAGAATAAAATGAACTTCATAGCCTATAATATTCTTCCAATACATGCCACCTTTCTTCAAAAATTTTATTTTATTTTATTTTCTCAAAAATAAAATTTTAAATTTTTTTTCTCAATTTTTTTTTTAAATAAATTGTTGTCGTCGCAATTGTGACGACCGGTACAAATTTTGCGATGAAATTGCTATACAAATTACGAAAGTTTTTGTCGCAGTTGTGATGATCAGTACAAATTTTGCAACGAACTTGCTATATAAATCACAAAACTTGTATAGTGATTTCGTTGATATATACACTGTGTTCGTTGTAATTGAGATGACCACTTCGAAAGCTGATTCATCAAATCTTTTTTACTTACTTTTCCTATATTGTCGAGTGTGCAACAATTTCCCTACTGTGTCTCTCTTTCGATGATTTATTTACTTATTCATATCTGGCGATGGTATTTCTTTTTTTGTCACAATCGTGACAACTTTCCTACTGTCGTCGCTCTTGCAACGTTAATCCAGGTTTGTTGCACGTGCAACGTCACATGAAACAACGTTTGGGAGACTCAAGATTCGTCGCAATATCGAAGACATAACGTCACAAGAGCATTGAAATAGCCATCGCAAAATGAACCAAATTTACTAGTGAGTCTCCAGTCACTATTGGACACCAAGCTCACTAAATCCACTGCCTTCCACCCTCAAACCGATGGCCAAATTGAGTTCATCAATCATATGATTGTGCACATACTACACATGTATAACTCTAAGCATATGCATACATGGGATGAGATTCTTCTCTATGTTCATCACAAATGCAACTGAGTTCTCCATAGCTCCATCGACCATAACCCCTTTTAGGTGGGGCTGGGATTCCAACCCTTGGATCCCATTGATGTTGCACTATCTCTTGCAACAACAAAGATATATTCTTCCCATGTTCATTCTAAGGACGAAAAATCCACCTGATTCATTGAGCGGATTCAACACATCCACCAATAGGTCCATGAGATTTCACAGAAAGCCAATGCTAAGAAGAAGAAACACCATGATCAACACCGGGTACCACACAAGTTTCATGTGGGCAAAAAGGTATGGTTACATTTGCAAAAGAACGCCTTAAAATCCCACATCAGAATTTCCATCCACTTCACTATGGGACTTACACTATCACTAAGGTTGTGGGTGGCAATGCTTTTGAGCTCAACAATCCCCCCTTCCTTGGCTTGCACCCAATTTTCAATGTGGACCTCCTCTGGCCATATTTTCCACCATTATTGGACACCTCGTAGATCGTAGAAAATTTGAAACCAATAGAGCTCAACCTTGAGTGCATGGAATACAAATCCACCAATCAGATAGTGGACACACAGGTCAAGGGCACTCTCCACTAGAGGATCCATCTTTATCGGGTTGTCAAGGTAGGGAAGCTCCTATACCAAGGAAAGTGGCTCACCCAGAGCCAAATTCAACAAAAAATTCCTCACTTGATGGGGGAACTCAACACAATGGAGACAATTGCTTCCTGAGTGGGGAGGACTGATCCAAGTGGATATAGGCAACCACCCACCTATTCCAATTGGCCCCTCTTGAAAGTTTTTAGTTCAACACGTTCTTCTGCAATTCTTTGTAATTTTGGTCTCTACACTTCCTAGGTTCTCTGAATCCCTACACAAGTTCCAGGTGGATATTGGTGGCCTCCCACCTAATCCAACTAGCTTATTTTGGAAGCTTTCATGTCAGTACATCTTTTTGTACTTCCAGGGTCGTTTTGGGGCCCTAAATAGTGTTTTTTTTTCTTTACATAGCCAAACTATAGATGGAGTCATATTTTGATGGAATAATGTGTATTTCTCAAAAATACCTTTCCAACCCGCTATAAAATGCCTAGAAAAAAGGTCATATGCAAAATTTATGACCCCGGGAAGTTGAGGTACCAACTTACCCATCGAGGCCCACATAAATTTTGTCGTTTCATCTCATAGGCTTAGGTTTTTGGATGTATAGGGTTTTGGGATTCATGAGTAATCTCAAAAAGGCCTCTGGATCCTCATTGTAATCATTCTTCTCAGACGGATGCATGTAGTAGCCACATATCTTCTCATAGATAGCTACAACCATTCGAGCAAGTTGTTTTCAGTTTTGCAGTTTTACAATTTCAGTGTATTTTATGTATTCAATAGAAGTTATTTTTCACTTGATATATGTTGTTGTTCTCTGCATATTTGTGTTATTGTATTTAGTTTTTTATTCATTTCATTACGCTCATAAATATGGATCTCTAATACCATGTAGAATGTGGTGAGTACCTACACAAGATATCTAGCTAGCAGAAGAAGGAACACAACTTGCAAAAGTGATAAGATGAGAGAAAAAATGGAGAGAAAATAATAGAATTGTATTAACCAAATGAATGAATTATAATTTACACATGATATACTATGTACAACTCAACTAATGTGCACTGGAAGAGAAGCCAATGTGACATAGTGGTGGTCTAAAGATATATGGACACACACAGGCAATTACAAGAGTTAACTTCCACCTAGTCCTAGTTAACTAGTCATGTAGTCTTCAGTTGGCTGAGCCACATGTGTGGAAGTGAGAGAAACACATGCAACTTCGGGTGATAAAACTGAGGTTTCCATGCATGTGTGACTTCCACTAGACTAAATATGTGTAAATGACTCTAAACTGAAGAGAATATTTCCCTAGAATGCAGGAGAGGTTCCTAAAAGAGAGGAGACCCTCAATAATGACTAATAAACATAGGAAAATAAGGAAAAATATCCTAGGTGTGTGCAATATCTCCAATAACCAATATAGACATAACTACAAATAGTGACAACATATGATGACCACAAAAAAAACAACAAATACTTATCAGTTCTATCCTTAAGGGATTGGAGACATGGGAGCTTGCATGCCAGGGACAACCTTGCTGATGTCCTGGCCTGGAGGCACAAAATATTGCATGTCAGGAACAACCTTTCTAATTCCCTTTAGGATTTTCATCTACAATGAATAGATTCAAGGAGGTACCTTTAGAGTTCATCTATAATGACTAGATTAAACAAGGTACCTTTTGTAGATTTTATGAGTTCCTATGAGGCTTCCATCTAAGGTTTGTCATTGACCTTAGTATGGATCTAAGTTTCAACTGTGTGGATGTCTTTTGATTCTGTTCAAGGAAAGCAAACAATCACCAAACTTTCTACTCAATATTTGATGGTTAAGTTCCCTTTTGAGGTACCCTTGTAGGTGTTTTCTTTACTCAATGTTAGCACATGCAATATACATCAAAACACATAACACTACCTCTAGATTTTCTGAGTTCCTGTGAGGCTTCCATCTAAGGTTTTTCATTGACCTTAGTATGGATCTAAGTTTCAACTGTGTGGCTTTCTTTTGCTTCTGTTCTAGGAAAGAAAACAATCACCAAACTTTCTACTCAATATTTGATGGTTAAGTTCCCTTTTGAGGTACCCTTGTAGGTGTTTTCTTTACTCAATGTTACCACATGCAATATACATCAAAACACATAACACTACCTCTAGATATTTAACTTTAAAATGTTGATCCACACTTCTAAGCATGCATAAAACTGACACATAGTTTTTTGGTCAACATGACCCTGGAAAACCCCCCTCCATGGGGAAAACCAGTTTGGAGCAGATATATATATAAGACCTCAGAGAAAAATGTACAACATAGGAAACATATACAAGTGAACCTGGTACAACAGAAACCACTCTCATATGCCTTGGAGTTTCTTGAATACCTCCCCACAAGCCTTGTGAACTAAGGCACCCCTTGCCTTGGTGATCCTTTCTTCCTCTAGTTTGATTTGTCTTTCTCCTGATGCCTTTATCTTTGAGCCTTTTGCTTTACCACTAATATCACATGATCTTCAATTTAGCCACTTGAATTTTGAGTGACCCTTTCTCTTCTCCCTTGAAGTTTGCACCCTCCTCCATGGTATGGTGTGCACCTAGCTTTGGTGCACCCTCTCCTCTTGAAATAGCCTCCTCTAAGTGTGCTCTTAGCTCCACACTAAGACTCTCCTCTCACAAGTGTACAACTCCTACACACAAATCACTCATGTATGAAGTGCTCCTTTCCTCAAGGAATGCACCTCTCCTCCTCCAAGTGCGCCCTCAACCATGGAATGTGCCCAAGCTCATGTGTGTTCATCCTCCACAATGGAAGAACCTCTCCCAAGATGATGTGCCTTCCCTCACTCAATGGGAAAACCCTCCAACAAGTGCACCTTCCTCTCCTCAAGAAATGTTCCCTATCTCTCCTCCTGTTATCCTCTTCTCGCAAGTGAAGAATGAATCTCATAAATTCACTATGCCCTCCTTTAGCCTCCTTTGGCCAAGACCTAAACGATCAATGGCCTAGATCCAATCTAGCCAAGTCTAATCAATGGGTGAGATCTAATACAAACATATCACTAAGGAAACCCACTTTCCTTAGTTTGTTTTCTGTCTATTAATTCACCCACTTTGTGAATTAATTGTCACTTTAATGACTTAAGTGACATATTTCACTTTTGTCTTAAATATCCTAAGTCAAAGTGAAATTAGAATCATAAAGTAAATTACAAGGGTAATAGTCTCCCCCTTTGTGTTTAGAGACTCATAAACACATGGGGACCACTTTCCAAGGTACCCAAATCTCAACACTCCCTCTTACTGAGGAAAGTGCTCGTCACCACCACTATCATCCCTACAATGCACTTGGTTTCCTCCTAGCATATACTCGGTGAATATGGCTATACCCTGATCACTGAAAGTAGTCTTTGTCACATATTTGCTCAATTTTTGTGATCTATAGATGGAAGTGTCTCTCCACCTATCCAATATCACTTAGATCTTGGCATCACACCAAAGATCTCCACCTTCATCTCCCACCAAGGATTTCCACCTCCCGGCATCTCGCCAATGGTCACTACTCTTGGAATATCGCCAAGAGTCACTCTCTTGGAATCTCACCAAGAGTATCCCCCTCTTGGTATCTCACCAAGAGTACCTTGATCTCAAAATCTCACAAAGATCCTCAACTTGGCCTCTCGCCAAGTAGCTTCCACTTGAAGTGGATCCAGAACCTGATTTGTCCATATCTATAGCCAAGTGAGGCTTAAGCCTCTGTGGTGCCTTGATTCTCCTCCTCATAAACCTCTAATGATATTCAGCTGTAGCACTAACTCTTTTTCTGCTCGACAACTCTAAAACTAAAGCTATTCTGGGTGGACCAGTCACCCTGTCTGAAGATGGTGTCTAAGTACACTGAGTCTCATCTCCCTTTGAATCACTTTTTTCAGTCAGTCTATCCTCCTCAACTCTGTCTCCCCATATAATGTTGGATGGTGTAACAACAGACAAAGTAGTCATGAATACACACTCTGTCGCAAAATTCTCGTTGAAATATATCTCCTCTACTGTCGTTGTTGACCCATCCTGCTGCTTCTTCTTCTTCCTGGGACACTGTCCTGCATAGTGACCCATATCTCCACAAGCAAATCATTTCACTATGCTCATTTCTATCTTCTTCCCACTGCTGGTGATATCTCCTCCCCGTGGTGGGGCCCCAAACTTAGGACCCTTCCGACATCCCCGACCGGTCTTCTTCTTTCCCTTTGTCCAAATATCAAGGTCCTCATCACTCTGAACCGACTGTTGTTGCTGATGTTGCTGTCTAGAAGCCTCTGCCACTAGTCTAGTCTTCTCCTGAATGAATTCATCCCACATGCTCTCCCATGTAGGCATAACCTCCCTTGAAACAATTCCACGAATGAATGGACCCCATGGTTTGATAAAGCCTTTCAAATATATACTCACCACAGAGTTTGGATTCACCGCCTCTCTGACAGCTCCAAGATCATCTCTGATCTAGGTGTATCTAGCAAGGAAATAAGTAACTAAATCATCATCAAGCATGCGAATGCCTCTTAGTCAATCATGAAGAACCAACTTCTGGTTCTCATTAGATCTCTCATAAAACTTTCATAGACATGACCACATATCAAATGCATAAGTCTTCCTAGTCAAGTGGGGAATGATATGATCCCACACTCCATCAAAAATGGTTTTCTTTGGCTTGTTGTTCCTCTTCCTGAACTTTGCCAACAAGACAAGGGCAATAACAGGAAGAATTGAAACATGCACCTCAACTATATCCCACAGTTCGAGGTCCCCTAAGAAAAATATGAACCTTGACTTCCAAGGTGACCAATTTCTATCCCCAACTATCCTATCCTCCACTCACATCTGAGATACTTAGATTACTGCCAAACTGTGCTCACTCTGATGCTCCAACTACAAAGGAGCATTGCCTCACTCCTACCAGCACATGTGTGAAAAGAGGCAAGCAAACACCGACCTCACTCATATAAATATAGGTGTGAAAAGAGGTCATGAAATACAACCTCACTCCTATCCATGCAGTTGTGAGAAGAGGTTGTCCACAAATGTCAAAAATCAGCCCAACAAATCTACCCACAAGTTGTCCCCAAACTCTTTCAATAGGCTATCCAAAATATGCCCTGAACTATCCAACTGGCACTAACTAAGAGGCACTTTCAAATCTTAATTTTACTCATTGTTTTGGACTGTAAACTTGTTGTCCAAAAACAACCAACAGATCTAATTTATACCTCACAAAACTGCCCACAAAAAGGCTAAACAATCAACAAGTCTAAGCCACCATTGGCTTTGATACCATGTATATTTTTTGAGGTCCTATGAGGCTTCCATATAAGGTATGTCGACCTTATTATGGCTCTAAGTTTCAACTCTGTGGATTTCTTTTGATGTTGTTTTAGGACATAAAACAATCACCAAACTTTTTGCACAATATTCGATGGTTAAGTGCCCTTTTGAGGTGCCCTTGCAAGTGTTTTCTTTACTCAATGTTAGAACATGAAATATAAATCAAAACACATATTACTACCTCTAGATATTTAAATTTCAAATGATGATCTACACTTCTAAGCATGCATAAAATTGACACATAGATTTTTGGTCAACATGACCCTGGAAAGCCCCCCCCACGAGGAGAACTAGTTTGGAGCAGATATATATAGAATACCTCAAAGAAAAATGTACAACACAGGAAACATACACAAGTAAACCTGGTACAATAGAAACCACTCTAGGATGCCTTGGATTTCCTTGAAGACCTCCCCACAAGACCTCCCCACAATCCTTGTGAAGTAAGGAGCCCTTTGCCTTGGTGATCCTTTCTTCCTCTTGCTTGCTTCGTCTTGATCCTGATGCCTTTATCTTTGAGCCTTTTCCTTAACCACTGATATGACATGATCTTGCCTTTACCCACTTGAAGTTTGAGTGACCCTTTCTCTTCTCCCTTGAAGTTTGTGCCCTATACACAAGTGATCCCTCCTCCATGGTATGGTGCACACCTAGATTTGGTGCACCTTCTCCTCTAGCAATAGCCTTCTCTAAGTGTGTCCCTAGCTCCACACTAAGACTCTCCTCTCATAAGTGCATAACTCCTCCACACAAGTCAATAATGTATGAAGTGAGCCTCTCCTCAGGGAATGCACCTCTCCTCTGGTCCTATGAGGCTGCCACCTAAGGCCTGTCTTTGACCTTAGTATGGATATAAGTTTCAACTATGTTTCTTTATTTTTCTGCTATTTTAGGACAACAAACAATCACCAAACGTTCTGCTCAATATTTGATGGTTAGTGCCCTTGCAAGTGTTTTCTTTACTTAATTTTAGCACATGCAATATACATCAAAACACATAACACTACCTCTAGATATTTAAGTTTAAAATTCCTATATACACTTCTAATCATGCATAAAATTGATACATAGAGTTTTGGTCAACATGACCCTAGATAAACCCCCCCATGGGGAAAACTAGTTTGGAGCAGATATATATATAATCCCTCAAAGAAAAATGTACAACACAGGAAACATATACAAGTGAACTTGGTACAATAGAAACCACTCTGTGATGCCCTGGAGTTCCTTGAAGACCTCCCCACAATCCTTGTGAAGTAGGTGTACCCTTAGCTCCACACTAAGACTCTCCTCTCACAAGTGCATAAATCCTGCACACAAATCACTCATGTATGAAGTGCACCTCTCCTCCTCCAAGTGTTCCCTCAACCATAGAATGTGCCCAAGCTCAAGTGTGTACCTCCTCCTCCATGGAAGCACTTCCTCCAAGATAATGCACCTTCTCCTCACTCAATGGAAAAACCCTCCAATAAGTGTGCCTTCCTCTCCTCAAGAAATGCACCCTAGATATCCTCCTCTTCTCCTCTTCTCACAAGTGAAGAATGAATCTCATAAATGCACTATAACCTCCTTTAGTGTCCTTTGGTGAATCCCTAAAATATCAATGGCCTAGATCTAATCTAGCCAAGTCTAATAAATGGGTGAGATCTAATCCAAAAATCTCACTAAGGAAACCCACTTTCCTTAGTTTGATTTATGTCTATTAATTCACCCACTTTGTGAATTAATTGTCACTTTAATGACTTAAGTGGCATATTTCACTTTTGTCTTAAATCTCCTAATTCAAAGTGAAATTAGAATCATAAAGTAAATTACAAGGGTAATAGTCTCCCCTTTTTGTTTAGAGACTCATAAATACACAGGGATCACTTTCCAAGGTACCCAAATCTCAACACCTTTAGACCTTCGAGATAAATCCTTGTGATCAACTTTCTCATCTTCCACCTCAATTTTGATTCCAAAGACAATTATGCAATCCACCTGAAACTTGGCCTCAAATAATATGAACTTGTTCAATAGTTCTTTGTGTTCAGATCCATGCTCCTGAAGCACTTGGGAATTGAGGGTCTTAGGAGCTAATAGTGGTCAATTTCTTTTAATAACTCAGTGTATTTACTCCATGAGAAGCCAGAGATAAACAATTATCCCTTAATGTCCTCCTTAACTTTCTCATTTTCTAGCCATTTCTACTTCTCTGGAACAATTTCTTCTGATGTGTCAATATGCACCTTCAACTCAGCTAAAAATTGTTGATATTATGGTAGCTGCGGGAGGTATTTACCTCCACGTGTAAACCTGATGAGAATAAAATACTCCAAAAAGAAAGAAGAAACCCTAATGAGTTGGCTAATAACCCCAGAAGACTTTTTGGCTCAAGAGAATAATTTATATTAGGTTATTAACCTCCAAGAGAAGAAGTCGACCAGAAACGATAATAATATACTGAACATACAGGTACCCAGAAGGAGAAGTCGGCCTCAGTAAGTCTGCCAGAACCACTATAAATACAGGTGTTTATGGATAAATTCGTGAGTGCGGACACAGACCAATCTCCCCAAGATCCACCTGGATCTGGAACAAACCGTAACAGAATACTACTCTTTCCCTAGATCTAACTATTGAATGAACTAAGAGAAATGGATAGTGTTC
>SNQJ01S0102326.1:0-30610 GCA_010110895.2 Picea sitchensis
GATTTTCTACCAGAGCCTTAAACTCTTTAAATTTATCAAATACCTCATATTTCTTTCTAAGAAAATAAATCCATGTGTTCCTTGAAAAATCATCTATGAATGAAACATAATACACATATTTACCTAGGGATGGAACAGGAATATGTCCAAACACATAACTGTGTATCAACTCTAAGATCCCCTTTGCTCTTGTAGCACCAGATGGGAATCTTACTCGATTATATTTAACATATATGCAATGTTCACAGAAATCAAAATCCATAGTGCAATTTGACATACCTTCAACCATACCTTTACTGTGTGGTGTTCGCAGGCCCTTTTCTCCAATATGCCCCAGTCTTTGATGCCACAGCATGGTCTTCTTTTATGGGATAGTATTGGTCTTGTCTCCTTCATTTCTCTTCTCAGGGACAATAGAACTGTTACACCCATTAGTATAAGTTCTTCCCAGCAACTTGTACAGAGTTCCACACTGAACTCCCCTCATCAACACCATTTCTCTTCGTACCATCTTGCAAGTGTTCTTTCCAAATATAGTATCCACTCCTGCATCATCCATCTTTCTTACAAATATTAGTCTCCTATCTAGTTTTGGAATGTGAAGAACCCCAGGAAGTGTTCTAATCCTTCCATATTTTAGCAGCAACTTAACCCTTCCACATCCCAAGATTTTTGTTGTCGAGTCATCTCCTAGGAATACATCACCACCATCATATTTTTCATATTCAGAGAACCACTCCCTGTGAGGAGTCGTATTGTATGACGCACCTGAGTCGATCAACCATACATCACAGTATGCATATGTACTTGTAGATGCCAGGTAAACATCACCTCCTTCTTCAGTGGAGGTTTTTGCCTCTATGGAAGAGGTACTATCATATCCCTTTGGTTTTTCAACCTTCTTATACTTGCAATCTTTCTTATAATGCCCTGTTTTACCACACTTCCAGCATTTCCTCAAAGATTTTCTTGGAGACTTATATCTACCTATAGATTTAGATATCCACCTCGAAGGCTTACCAGGGTTCCTGTCTTGGGTACACCCTCTTACAAATAAAGCATCTGTGTTGTGACCATCCATACTTTCTTGCCTCATCTCTTCATAAAACAAGGATGAAACTACATACTCATACTTCAATGTAGATTGAGTGGTACTACCAATTGCTACAACCAAATTATCCCAAGAGTCTGGCAAAGAACATAGCAAAGTAATACACTTATCTTCTTCTGCAATCGTAATATTAATAGAGACAAGTTGACTTACCAGGGTATTAAAGGAATTTAGATGTTTTGTCACAAAATCTCCATCTTCCATCCTAAGATGATACAAATTCTTTCGAAGAAACAACTTGTTTACAAGGGACTTTGATTGATACAAATTCCCCAACTTATCCCATAGTTCCTTGGTTGTAGATTCTCCCGAGACATTCAACAAAACCAAGTCTGCCAGGCAGAGTCGAATAGTACTCCTTGCTCTCCTTTCCAACTTCTCCCAATCTTCCTTCGACATACCAATAGTTGGTGTACTAGTATTTTTTGTACTGGTAGGTTGTGTACCAGTAGCCTGTGTGCTAGTAGACGGTGTACTAGTAGGCTTTGTACCAGGATCCACAATGAGCCATTGTTCTTTGTCTACAAGAAGGTCCTCCATCTTCAGCTTCCATAGCTCAAAGTTTTTACCATTGAACTTCTCTATCTCGATTCTAGAAGAGCTTTCCATTCCTCTTTCTGCACTCAAATCACCACTGCAAAAGATCCCACTAAACCCAGGTTTATCACAGACCAAAGATAAACTTGATCTATCAAGACCGATCCAAACCCTCAACAACAAAGGCATCCCTCTGAACCCAAAAATGAGCTCTGATACCACATGTAAGTTTTAAACCTGTGAAGTAAAGCAATGCATATAGATTCTTAAGAAAAACATATATTAATCAATGGCTCATTCACATAGTACACAGAGATTTATAATGGAAACCCTCAACCGGGAAAACCTTTATTAAATTCATTATATTGAATTTCACCATTCACTATACAATATATATATATAATGTTTTTAGGTATTCCATAGATACCAAAACCCTAATCCCTTAATCCGGGATTAATTTACAAAACTGCTAAAATAACAAAAACCGCCAAAAAAAAAATCGGCGCACTTCCCCGAACGTTATGCGTAACCAAGGGGGGGCATACCTTCCCCCCCTGGGACCCCCCTAGGAAAGAGCATGGTGCACATGGCATGAGGGGTCGTCAGACACAATTTTCATATCTGACACACCCACACACACACATGCAAAGAATATAACACATACCCAACAAGGAAGCCATTGTTTGTTGGTTGTAGCAGTGACTAGTGTGTTTCATCCATGGATTAATGCTTGCATGCCTAAGAATACATTGGCATGTAATAAATTGTATTCACAATTATGATTCCCAAGAGTCCCACATTGGAGATTATTGACCAAATTCACTAGAGCCCTAGAAGGAGGTGGACAACCTAAGGGACTACATGGAAGAGAAGGGGGTCCATTCTCTTGGGTTGTGAAGGCTAAAGAGAAAAGACTTGGTGTACTTTGGATTATTGTGGGTTGAGGAAATTGGGAGAGATTGAGTGTTGAATAGTTTGGTAATCTTAGTGACACCTTGGAACCATCCTTATGGATTCATAGCCCTATCTCAGGGGTGACCTATTGTTGAGAATTGGAGCAATAGTGTCTATGGTTGGGTGGAACGTCCTTGTTCTAGAGCCAGTTGGTGAACCATTGTTTTATAGATAAGTTATCTCTACCATGTGTTTCTCTTCTATATATTTATTTCTTTTGTGTATTAGTTAATATCTATGAGATGTGTGTATTTGATGTGCCTGATTGCTAGTTATTTCTATGCATCGAATGTTTAAAAATTCTTTATACTGTAGCATGAATATTTATTATTGCATGTGTTGTTATCATGTTTCTTTCATGATTCTTTAATAATTAAATGGTATCATAATTTTGAAATCAGTTTCGAACAGGGTTTCAGGGGTAGCGTGCTTGGTCAAGGGGTGGTTAGGTTCATTACAGATTGGTATCAAAGCTTGTAGTTAAAACACTGGACTAATATGGGATGAAACTTTTGAACATGGTATTTCCATTAACAAAGAATATTTCTTTGATATCCTAAATATTAGGAAAAGGAGCACCTTAAGGAAGTGTTATTGGGATCGAATTCACAACAAATCAATTGTAAAAACACCTTCATAACTGTGAGGAAGATATGTTACAGTTGGGATGTTAGAAAATTAGTTTTCATTGATGTAAACCATGGAAAAAAGTTTTCACAAGACCGTGCAGGAGGAAACAAAATCTCAAGAGAAAGAGCATTGCAGAAATCATGTAGAATCCAAAGTGCAATGCATATAGAGATCCTTTGTAAAGGATTGTGGAATCATGACCATTAGATCGGGAGCCAAATAATAAATACTAATCATATCTAATTGATATATTTCAGGTATAACAAGAGCCATCAAATCAAACTAATGGATGTCCAGGCATTGATCAAAGCCAAGTGGGAGTTAGAAAGTTTCGGGACTCCATAAATTCACCACTTTGACGATTATTGGAGATAAGGCAGAGGCATAAAATCATGAAGTCACAAAATCTCGAAATCCCACCAACCATTAGATCAAGGGAATAATTTGGGAGTGGTGTGAGTAATTATATCAAGAGTGGAAGGATAGCATAAGTTTTGGGACTCTGGAAATTCACCACTTCGGCGATCACTGGAGACTAGGAAAAGTTGAGAAGTTCCAAAGCTAAGAAGTGCAAATCAAAAGTCACGAAATCACGTAGGTTTTCATATCCAAAGAAGAGTAATGTGGACCATTCGTTTGTCTTATGATGTGTCTTATACCATGTGGCAAAGGTTCTATATGGGGACACATGTCACATGAATTCAGTGCCTTTTGGACCCCAACATGTTGATTTATGAGTGACACATGGAACACATACCATGGGTCCAAGTCACCATAGGTGAAATCAACATGTCATGTCATCTCCAGGATTATGGCCTCCAGGAATGTCCAGGTTCTTCTACCAGCAAAAGTGTCAAATCCCAAAGTAGCAAAATCATGCAGACCGTCGATCTAAGATCCCTTCGGGACTTTTCTCAACCATTAGATCGAGAAGTGGAAGGATGGTGTAAGAACTTTGGTAGGTATAACTCTGGGGGAGTTGAAAAACATGAGAGTTGTAATATCCCAGAATCTCGGAGTGCCAAAGTCCTGAAATAAATAAGAACTATCCATCTCAAAACTTTATTAAGTCATAATTGTTGGGTTAAGCTAGTGGAAGGATAGCATAAGAGGAGGTGTTAATCAAAGGTAAGTGGTCATTATCACTTTATGATCACTTCGAAAGGAATAAATCTTGGGGAGTTGAAAAAATTGAGAGTTGTAATATCCCAGAGTCCCAGAGTTCTGAAGTCCCTAAATAAATAAGGACCATTCATCTCAACGATTGATTAAGTTGTGATCGTTGATTTCATTCAAGCCTCCAGATGAGCCCGGATCATCCAGAAAATGAGAGATTAAATCTCAACCGTTAGATATAATAGTGGAAATAATATAAGTACTTTGACAAAGTGTACTTTGATATCTATTACTACGAAAGAAAGAAATAATGTCGTAGTTTGGAGGACTCGATTCCAACACCACTCTCATAATATGGTAAAGGGGTTGATAAAAGGTCCAAATAGTCACCCAATGAAAAGGACAATATGAAAGTTGTGTTTTAATCAACCATTGATACCAACAGTCTATGCATCTCAACATGGTGGCATGTTAGTATCTTGTCCACTGCGCGCATTAATCCTAGGATGACACATCACCAAATCAACTAACATTCTATATCTAAAGCATGTGACCTCCGAAAAATTAATGATCAAGAGAATATTATTTTCAATATGGATCTCCTCCATTGGATATTATATTGATCACGATCAATGGTATTGGTTTCATTTGATGCTTTTGCATCATTGGGGGAATAAAGAGAAAATCACTAAAGGAACATCACTTAGAGTGGATAAGCTCATGGTTTTGAGCCCGTGGTCACAAGGAAAGTGGATTGAAGGAAGAACCTACTTAGAATTCAAATTGTTTACTATATTAAATGGCTTGTTGAATAATTTGAAAATATCGACACACAACCATTATGTTGCCACTACAAGATCTGGTTTGCACAAAAAGGGTGAAAGTGACTTTTTCAAAAAGCCATAACCTTCAGCTCAAAGATCATATTGGGGCATGGGAATAATCATTAGAAATATGATTCAGAGGAGAATGAAATTGAATTTTTATAATTTGGAGGATGATGATATATTTCTTCATGAATTGAGAAGAAAAAGGACATGTAGCATTGTTTGGAATTTTTTTTATAATATGAATAATTCTAACAAAATGGTTTCTTGCACATTTTGTAGAATTATGGAGTATAACCATATCAGTTCAAGATAAGAATTCATATTATAGAAATGGAGGAAGGAGATGAATCCTCCAGTCATGATAAAGAAGCCAAAGATCAGAACATTCATGTTGGTAATGCAGAGACAAAATCAATTGGGCACAACAGCAGAGGGGAACAAGAAACCTTACTATAGACTATGAAAATCCTGAAAATAGAAGTGCAGAGTTACAAAGAAAACAATGAGAGGTTGATTACTGTAGACCATGAAAACTCGAAATAGCGCAGAAGTTACAAAGAAAAACAATGAGAGGCTGATCTAGAGAAAAATGCCGATAAATTTCGGCAATGCAAAGTCTAACCGCTGTACTCCAAGCAGAAAGGAATGGATCGGGCTTAAGGCATGAGGAAGAAGAAAGATATCATGAAAGAAGAGGTAACTACAAAATAGATACTCATTCAAGAAGTGTTAGAAGAACTTATAGCCAATCACCACTCTACTAGTGAGTTTTATGCATATGTGGTCTCCATATGCAGTCTAGAAGTGTCTCATGTTAGGCACCAAAGAATAAGGCATGAATTGATAGTTTTCAAGGAGATATGAGGAGCTTAAGACACCATCCTTGGATGGTGAAAGAGAAAGGGAAGATGATGTTGAATCATGAATTCTTGGAATTAGGAGGTATTTTAAATTGCATAACTACTCCTCAAACTTAGAAGAAAGAATTACCAATTTATCATTTACATGGGAAATATGATATGTGGTTGGATATGTTAGCACCTAGATTCACCCTGACTCCTAGAGGATAAGCCCAATATCCATCAAAAGTAAAATGTATTAAATGGTTTGGGTAGGTCAATCAACAAGACTGCAAAGAAAGGAAAAGATAACAGAGGTTGTTGCAGATATGTTAAGGACCATTGGGTTATGGATTCATAGTATCATGAATAATGAAGGAATTTAAACTTCCTACGTATTACGGCGATTTGTGTGGTGATGAGGGAGAATAAATACGTATCGTGTCCGAAAGGATAAACCATGAAATATGGGCAACATGACAACACATACTCTACCGCCTCAGTAATCCATAAATCAAGGATGCTACATCCAGACAAGGAGAAAACAAAAAATCATCTTAGGTGATGATAAACGATGAAACATGAGAAATATGACAACAGATCCTCTACCCCCTCAAGAATCCATAGATCAAAAGATGCTACATCCAAACAAGAAAAAAAAAAAGCTCATGGAGTGAACCATTAAATATGGTTGGCGATGATAGAAGGTCCCTCTAATGCCTCATGAATCCATAGATCGAGAGATTTCATCGGGAAAAAGAAAAAAATAATAATTATGATGAACCATGAGAGATGAGCATGATGAAAAAAGATCCTCTACCACCTCAGGAAACCATAGATCGCAGAGATTACATCCAATGAGTAGAAAAATAGAAAAAGGGAGGGATGTTTTCAAAGGATGGATATTCAAGAGAGTTTTAGGAGTAGGACTCTGTATTTTTAGGTTTGTATGTGATGCGTAAGCATCGCTAGAAAGCACGCGGAGCATGACCTATCAACGTCTGGGAATATTTATGGGAGCTCAACGCTGGCATTTACAGCAGATATTTTTGAAGTCTTCCTTAACTTGGCACTAGAATTAATATTTTTGAGGCATGCTTGAGTGATCATGAGCGAAGTTGGAGTTTCCACTCTTGCTCTGGACTATGACTGTAATAGGATAGCCGTCAGTATAGGTTTTGATGTAGACAAGTATTCAAGGGAGACCCTAAGATCCCTATGAGAGATAATGAAGTTATGTACCATCGAGGCTGGTCAAGTAGTTGGTAGGAGATTGAAGTTTTCATTTTTTTTTTATTTCGCTTGTAGCCATTTTTCACTTATGAATATAACAAAGGAAAATCGATCCAATGCATAGGGTGGACATTGTTTACAATTCCCTATATTGTGTTTCTCGAATGAGTGAATTTTGTTATGAGTAGAAGGAACTTTGAATGTTAGTATAAGTTTCAATTGTTTCTCTTATGTCGAGGCAAGGTGCTATCACGATTGCGTTAAAGGCATTGAATCCGGGACTGCTTCAATTTCTAAGCCTAAGAGATAGAAAAACTTTCCCTTTGAAAGAGTGCAAAGAGACTCCGCGCAAGGTGCGCAATAGCCATTTGCAAGAATTATAACCTGCGAAAGATCGCAAGGAGTGCACGATGCGAGACCACTAAGTGTCAGCGCGGACTCTTTACAGAAGTCGGTATTAAACCGAATAAGGAGAATGTCAGGAGGGAAATGGGAATTTCTCTTCGATAAATCCTTCGAATCTGCTATCGAAATCCTTAAAATGAAAGTAGTGTGGGAAGTCAAGGTCTTCATGAGACCGTTAGGAGGTTTTTAAAACTTTTCATAAGTGTTAATGATATCCAATAAATGGGCTCGTAGGAAGGACAAAGGTCTTTGAATCTTTCAAAAATATTCTAAGTATGAAGAAAGCTTAAGCTCGTGGAGAAATATCCGACCATCCGGGTCAAAGATCTATTCAATGAGGAGCAAGCCGCTAAAGGGGAAATATCCCATCACTATCTCGGCTTGAGCACAAAGGAACCTGTCGCCGATCAAGTTAAAGTGCACTAACGATAATCTTTGAAAGTACAAAGGAGGAGCAAGGTTACAAAATTCCTAAATCATCAGAATCATCCATCAAGGGGGACACTTGGCGAGAGATCAACATTTCACTCATTCGTGACTCGAAGAAGTCAATGACATAGTTATAATAACTCACAAATTGCAAAATCGTGATTTGATCACGCCTGATCGAAGGAAGTGAGCTGAACCACAGATCTAAGCCCTGTCGAGCTCCACCAGCGGTACCAATGGAGTTCTCGGGAACTCGTGGAAATCCAAGTTCGCATCGATTTGAGCCATCGATCAAGTGAGATATCCTGACCATTGGTTTCAGAGATATTAGAGTTCGATATCTGGAAGTGCGTCACGGCTCCTCCAACTTCATCGGTAAATGTGGAGTCCATCACGAAAAGGAGCTTAGGATCATTGGATCGTGGGGATTATGGACCGCTTATCACAAGTTTAACCTCACAATTTCATCTTTCAGGAGGACGAGAAAGAAGGCTTCGGGAAATGACAAATCACAAAGCACTTGAAATATTGGCCCACGGTCACATAGCGAAGGGTCACATTGGTGAAGGAAAACAGAGGGATAACATGCGCTTAGGCTCCTATCTAGATTTCGAGGTCGAGATAATGCGGTGACTCACATGTACACACCCGAAGCCTGATGTTCCTTTATCGACGAGTGGTCACAATGGTCACATAAAGTAAAGGACTTAGCTAGAGAAGAGCTAACCCCCATTTGGTGTTGAGGTTTGAAAAACGCTCAGGAGAGGGCCCGTGGGTCTCATACAACCTATGCATTTAGAAAAATGACATGTGTAAGAGGGTTTGGGGTCTAATAGAGACTCGAAGATTCAACCAAACTCAGTTTCTTGATCGATCCTAGATCGAGGTCGATAGCCCTTTAGGAGAGAAGAGGGTCTACATCAAGTGGTATTAGATCAAATTTTTTCTTACAGACAGTAGGAAAAGGAGAGGATATAGAAGAACTTCAGTTGTACTATGTATGTGATAGACATTTAACACAATGCCACCAAGGAGATAAGTGGAAGCACCTTTATCCAATCGATATGTAGAAAGGGAAATGCGAGAAATTCGCGGTAAGATTAGAAGGATGAAAGTAACACGAGAAGAGCACCGATACCGGAGGACATCAACGATGAGAGTGAAGAAGCAGAAGCCTAAGAAGATGTAGGAGAGAGGTTTCAGAAGAACATTGTTTGAGAGTAGTTTCTAGATTGGGAGGCAAATCTAAGATAGATGTCCCAATGTATGAAGAAAATTTAGATGTTGAAGAGTTATTGATTGGCTAAGATCCATGGACAAACATTTCAACTATGAAGATGTCGATGAAGAGAGAAGGAACAAGTTGGTTCACCGTAGTTGCGCGACAATACGCAAGACTTGCTGTGGATGAACCGCAGTTAAAAGGAGAAAAGGTAAGTCTAAGATTAATAGTTGGGATAGAATAGTATCCAAGATGAAGGATAATTTCATACCCAAGGATTATCGAATTAACTGTTCAGGAATATGTAGAACCTAAGAAGGAAAGGGATGATAGTTATGAGGCCAAATAGGGAGTTTTATAAAGTCAACATCGAACCTGACAAAGGGAGAAAAAGATGAAGAAAAAGTTGCCAGATATATAAATGGGTCTCGAGATATGAAATCCGTGATGAGCTCAACATGATGCTCTGGTGAAAGACAAGCTGGAGATGCTTATTAATTCAAGACCCAAAGAAGAGGATAAGTTGGCTAGAAACAAAGCCAATGAAGGAAGAGGTGTAAAACCCAACCCAAAACCATAGGTAAGGTAGTTACCCATGACAAAGAATATAATCCTAAGGACGAGGATGAGAAACCACAAAATCACTGTAAAGAGGAGAAAAATTTGAGGAAGGTAGGGTGGTGGAAGAAGTTCTTCTAGAAGAAGAGGAGGAGAAGTAAGATGATATGCCCATGGAAAGACAATACACATGGCTTGGAATGCCCCGGTACACAAAAGAAGGAGGAGGTGAATCTCACATTTCATAAATGTAGAAGAGATGTTGGAAGGTAAGGAGAAAGGATGGAAGATCCCCTGATGCTGAGGGAAGGTTCTGAAAACCAAAGGCGTGTTGAAAGGCTCTAAGTGGCCGAGGAATAGACTTCAAAATAGCTTTCTGTAAGACTAAAGAAAGTGTATGCAAGGTGATGATTGATATTGGGAGCAGTGATAACTTAGTATCCATAGATATGGTGGAGAAATTGGAACTGAGACAACTACACATCTCAATCCATACAAAGTCTCATGGTTGTAGAAAGGACACCGTGTAACTGTCATTAAACAATGCTTGGTTGAATTTAAGATAGAGGATATAGAGATGAAATTATGTGATGTGATTCCCATGTATGCATGCCATATTTTGTTGGGAATACCATGGAAGTTTGAATGGAATTTCATTCATGATGGAAGGAAGAATACATACACCTTGGAGAAGAATGGTGGGACACACATGTTGTTGCTACAATAGAGTGAGAAGAAAGGAAGAGGAGGCCAACACAAGAATACTTATCATGAGAGGGAAGGAACTCCTAAAATAAGTCAAGAAAGAACAGGAGATGTGTTAGGAAAAATAGGACCGTGGAACCAATAAAATAAAAACAAATGCAAACGACAATGAAGATACACAATACAATAGAGACACAGATTTGTGTGGTTCACCCAAGGTATTAATGGCCCACTAGAGAAACTACTAGGTCCTTCCCTTTTATTATTATCCAAAGAAATGGAAGGATACAACCTACAAGAAACCCATTGTAACTTCCTCTTCTTCTCTCACGGTCTCCTATCTCAAAACACAATACTCACCATCAACCATAAATAATAACACATTCTCTATACCGTAGGGAGTTTCCTTCTAGGGAAAAATCCCTAACATAATTTCTACCATTAGATATGAGACCTTATAATGGATGGTCCAAATTTACAATGAAAATACAATACAATTTGGCTAAGGTATCGGGATTCCTCACTAACCCCCGCTAGGGTCCATTGCCCTCAACCTCAAGCAGAGGGAGGTACCCCTTTCACTGTGGAAGAGTGTACACACTTCTAGGGTGTAAAGTATTCCATGGGTTATAAACACGGCTAAAAAAGACCTCTCAATCGTGAGATAATCAGCTCCACAACCAACAAGATGCGCTTATTGTGGTGGGAGGGAAACCTGTATTGGTCCTTTTACAAGTACTTCAATGGATGATTTTCCTAAAAAATGTTTAGGAATTGTTGGATAATTTTTCTCACATAGTGATGGATGATATTCCTAACTCATTCCCACCCGTCAGAAGTATCAACCACCATATTGACTTGATACCATGAGCAATCTGCCAAACAAAGAAGCGTACAAATTGACACCTTGAGAGAATGAGGAAGTGAAGAACCAAGTCTAGGAATTGTTAGACAATGGTTTCATCGAGAGCTTGAGTCCATGAAAAGTACCAACTGTGTTAAGTCCACAACACGGATGGAGGATGGAGAATGTATAGACTAAGAGCTATTAACAAGATCACCATCGTGTATAGATTTCCTACCAAGAATGGACAGATTTAATGCACCATTTAAGTGGAGAAAATCTATTTTCTAAGATAGATTTGAAAAGTGATATAACCATATTAGAATGAGAGAAGGTGATGAGGAAGACAACCTTTAAGACAATGAAGGTTAGAAGGAGTGGCTTGTTATGCCATTTGGCTTAACAAACGCCCCAAGTACTTTTATGAGGCTAATAAATGAAATACTGAAAGATTTCATTGACAAGTTTGTGGTTGTATATTTGAATGATATATATTGATCTTGCATTCAAAGAGGAGAATTTGAGGCACCCAACGCTAGTGATGAGGAGATTACAATAGGAGTAGTTGTTGATAAATCTTAAAGAAGTCCTCTTTTATGAAGACAAAACCCATTTACTTGGTTTTTGATCTCTTAAAATAAACTTAAGATTGATCTAGAGAAGGTGAAAGAAATCAAAGAATGGTCATCAATCAAGAGTATGTTTGAGGTAAGGAGATTCCATGGATTAGTAAGCTTCTATAGGAAGTTCACTAGAGACTTTAGTGGAATTTGTGCACCAATGATAGATACGCTTGAAGAAGAAGCACAAGTATTTTAATGGACAGAGGAAGCCGAGAGGAGCTTCAATACACTGGGAGGAGAAAATAATAGAAAGACCAATTTTGGTCATGCCGAATTTTGAGTATTATTATTTCGTGTGAGATGTGATGCAAGTGGAGTTGCAATTAGAGCGCTTTGATCCAAGATAATAGACTTGTTTCCTCGCTTCAAAGTGAGAATATGAATGATACCAAGAGAAAATAATCCATGTACGATAAGGAGTTTTATGCCATATTTCAAGCCTTGAAGAAGTGGAGACATTACCTTGTCCCAATGAATTTGTCTTGTATAGTGATAACCAAGCCTTACAATTCATAACCAAACAGAAAATTTGAACTGTGCTATTTCAAATGGGTTGAGTTTATGCATCCTTTACTTTGTCATAAAACATATTTCTGGAATGCTAACAAATTTGTTGATTCATTAAGCAGGAGATGCTTCATTCTCATAAATTTCGTGTGAAGACCTTGGGTTTTGAACACATTAAGGACATGTATTGTGATTATATAGATTTCAAGGAAGCATATAAAGCATGTGCAAACCCTGTGTTCAGAGAGAGAATAATGGACGGTATATGATTCAAGAGGGATTGTTGTTCAAGGTAAATTAGTTGTGCATACCAAATGCTCAATGAGGGATAACCTTCAAGGAAAACATAGTGGGAGGATTGGCTGGAAATTTCGGCCATAATAAAACATTTTCATAGTTGATAAGTTCATACTATTGGCCATGTATGAGAACATAAGTGATAAATTTCGTGAACAAATGAATCTACCAACATGTAAAAGGAAAAAGACGTAATCGATTGTATCAACTATTGCCAATGTACTGAGAGGCCCCGATGTAATAAGCATGGATTTTTTGATGGGACTACCAAGAAGGAAAAAAGGATTTGATTCCATATTTGTGGTGGTGGATAGATTTTCAAGATGGCACACTTTATCTGATGCCAAAAGACCAGTGATGCAACTATTACACATTATTTTGTCATCCCTGACCGCTAATGATGTAAACCTATGTATGCTCTTTAGAGGGTCGGCACCGGATTCTAAGAGAAGGGAGAAGAACTTTTCCCGAGAAAAGAAGTTGCATTTTCCCTTGTAAAACCCCTCAGAAAGGGAAGTTTGCAGTTGCCATAGGTAGGGTATGGTGAATGTTCGATTATCTAGTTGCACCATAGCTAGGGATGACGATGGCGTAGAGGAAGCATACTTAAAATGGTATGTCACCCATCCCCTTTAGTTAGTAAATTCAAACATATAAACTTAAGGAAAGCATCATACTGGTGTTTTTTCTAGATCTAGGTGGATCTAGGGAGATCGCTAGCTGTCCCACTTACCCATTAGTCCGATAACAAAATTGCGACTCCACCTGGGATGGATTATTTCCTAGTTAGTCTAGTTCCCCTTGCTTTGATTGCTTGTTTTCTAGTCTCGGAGTCTGTGGGAGATCCATCCGCACTCGATCCCAAAGTTCACTCAAATTTATCCCTTTTCAAATTTTTTCTTCTGAGCCTATGTGCATTCTGTATTGTACCCTTTAGTGGCCTCTAAGAATCATTGATGTTCCCACCCTACTATTCAGTTAGGTGAGAACTTCTCACACCCTACCAATGTTCATTCTGGTGAGAATACTTAATTCTTGCACTGCACTCTATTTCTAGGCTATGAACTTGTTTGTAAACTTTTTGATTGGGTCTTGTCATCTTTGATGACCCGGGCTTGCTTTGATCAACTGGATTGAACTTTTGACCCTATATTGATCTCATACAGCTTGTTTGACATTCTTGAGTTTTTAGCCATCTTTTTCTTTTTGGTTTTGAAGGATTAGTCTCTTTGCTTTGAGTGTCTTTCAATTCACAAAGCATGGGTTTTTTTAGAATTGTTTAGGTAAAGATCAGATTTCTTCTTAATCGTTCGCTTTAAAAGAAAAATTTTAGTTTGGGCTTCTTTGTTTTAAGAAAGTTCATTATTGATTTTAGTGAAATTTTAAAAACAAAAAGATTTAATTTCTTCTTTATATTAGATTGGGGGCATCCTTAGACATTTGAAGTAGCGAATTGCATGATTCTTGGCATTTTATCTTAAATTATGAAAATTTCCCCACCTCATGGCCGGGGACCATGAATCGCATTGGTGTTCAGTACATTCTTCTCATTTATTGAGAATCTTGATATTGATGAGTTTAATATATTTTGGGGACATCGCGGCATATGGGAATGATAAATGTTTCTCCTTCCGGTAGCACGTTTCATCAAAATGAAAAGATTGCATCTTCATATCTCTTTGCATAATTTTCAAGTCGGTCAAAAAAACCATATTGTCCATGCCATTTTCCTCTTGATTAACAACAACCATAAAATAAAAGCACTTATAAAATTGATTAGACATTTTATCTTTTCTCTCGTAGGAAACCTACATGAGATTAGTTGTAGGGATTTGAATAGGTGTGAAAGATATATCTTTCCAAAGTTGCAAACAAAACATAGAATCTGAGTTAGGGAGAGGTTAAATCCACTTATTACATTTTGTCCTGGAAGCCCTTCTAACACAAGGGTCAACTACTCTAAGGTCGACACATTGACGTATCTCTTACTCACCCCCGCTTGTTGATATTGGTGTAGAGATTGAACGTATGAGCTATGGGGGTCACTTGAGGTATACCCACAATGATGAGTGGAAGCCTCTCACTTTGGGCTAGATACCCCTCACTCCTTTGGCGCAGGATTCGGACCGGCCACCTGCTTCTAGGAATCATTGTTGTTTTTTGGTAACCTTAGTGGCTCATCTCTTTAGGGTCTTTGCTAACAAGGTTATGGAGGGAAAGTCTTCACAAGCACTGAATCGACGCTAATAACTTCACTCTGCCCTTGAGGGTATACCCACAATTATGTGGGAGCTTGCACCGGTGTAATTCCCTCGTTAAGTAGGTCATCAACGTAATTTTTTCACCCGCTCTATCTCAGCCTCTTTTTACATTGTTCCCGCGATGTTTTTGGATTTCATCACCAACTATAGTGCTCATTGTGAGAAGGTTTCGTTTGTCGGTTGTCTGCTTACTAGATTTTTAGTGTGTTGTTTGTTTTCCCCTAGCGTACTCTAGGTTGGATTTATTTAATGGTGTCGGCCTCAAATGACCAATGAAGGAACCCTACTCCAAGGGAACCTTTTATTTTCCTCTTATAAATTGTGTCCTCCTCAATATCGCTACTTTGAGCCTTCCGTGTCTCACAATTGGATTACCAATAAGGTTGTTTTCCACTCAGGTAATCTTTGAATGCAGTGCTTGGTCAAAAGCACTTCCTCCCAAAAACATCAACCTCATGTTGATCCTTCACCGCCTTCACCAATAAAATCTTCTTCTCCTTATTCGGTAAGCCTCATTCTTCGCTTCATCTTCTTCATTAAGCCTAAAATTCAAGCTAGTAACCCGTGGAATAAGAAGAAGAAGAAAAGGAAGAATAATAAGAAGAAAAATTAGCAAGGATCCAAACTTTTGACCTCTTTCAAACATGTTGGAAAACAACCGCCATCGCTAATCGGCAGCTGGGAGTGTTGATGATGTCAAGATCACCCTAACAATCCATAAGCCCGTGTACCCTTGCAGGCTTTGTGTAAGGGTAGCCATCTTCTTAAGGATTGCCCCGTCTATCCAAGGTTATAGAAGTATGCATACACACCCCCATCAACCCATGTCATCATCCTTTGAACAATATACCGGCGACCTCCCATCAACTAGTCACTCTATACCAAGAAGAAGAAAGATAGAGTCAAGTTCCCGTATGTTATGCAAAGGGGAGTCATCTCGGGCCACCTTTGCCTTTGTATGGACGAAGCCTCTAAATTACTATAGAAGACATGATTGTTTCACCCCCTCAACTTCCAGCTGCTTATCGCAGCTTTCTCTCAACCCACCTGTAGTTGATGAAATGATCGACCCGACCCTCACCGGGCCAATCGATTGATCATGTCGCCAATCCGTCACATCCTAGTTGGAACTAGTTGGACAAAGTCATTGATCCCATATCATCCTCGCACAGTCCCACTCTCCCTCGTGAGTGAAACCCAAGCATTTGATATGTTTCCACTCGTCGACCCCATTCTCCCCTTCGAGAATGAACCTAAGTGGTCGATCTGATTCTCTTATCACGATCATATTCTCCCGCTAGAGAGTAAAATTGATACTTCCATGTTTTTCTTGTTGATACGTAATATACCATGCTGAGGGATATTCCTCCTTCTCCCATGGAACCTCCTCCAAGTAATGAGGCCATCCATTTTGATTGGGGTGTGCTAACCGGACCTCATCTTCCTTCTTACATTCCTTTCCAAATTATAGTATAGGTTTGTGGTCTGGACGTTCCTCAAACGCTAGATGATGAAGGTTCGTCTGTTAGTGTTTTGTCCTATATTGCTTGGAAAGCTTTGGGTTGTCCTTCACTGTGCCGCCACATCAATCGCTAGCTTTTAACAAAATAACCAACCAACCATTAGGGACCCCTCCTCGGCCTTCCCTCGTAACCTTTGGGAGGGAAACTTTCTCTTATTGGACATCATGGTAGTCCAAGACCCCTTTGGATTTTTCTTTACTCCTTGTGTGAGATTATTTCTACGCCATGAAAGATATTGTGTCCACTCTTTTCGTGTGATATCTTTCCCTCAATGCATGGATGGGTTGTGACTATTGATCAACTTTCATTCATTGACCCCACCTATATTGCCTCCCCTCAATGGTTCTTATATGCATATGGTATCACCCCACCACGTGTCAATTATGTGGCATTGTCTCATGGCTTCAACTTCATGACTTAGATCCAGTGAGTTGACATGGTGATCTCTTCAATAGGGTTGTTGGAACCTGATCTCTTTACTCCTCACACCGACATGGTGTCCTTCCAGAGTGTGGCTTCTTCCTTCCAAGGAAGACCTCTCTTTAAAGCGAAGTACTGCTTTTGTCTCTTGACATGGTGTCATTCCGTAGAATTGTCCTCTGGAATCCATGATCAAGAGAAGAGGTCTAGGGATATTTTTTGTCTCTGTTGGAACCTCGTTAAAAAAATGAACAGAGGTCTATGAGCATGATTTTCGATTTCAAGCTCGTTAAAAAATGAAACCACTTGAAGTCTGCTAAAATGAAACCTCAAGTAAAATGAAACGTAATACGAAAGTATGTTCTTGCTTTCATGTCATAAAAATGAAATAGTTTTCCCTCTATTTGAGTCAAGTCCTTCGCCTAGTATTTGAATCTTCTTTTCCTCCTCCTTTTCGTCGGATGAAACAAGCTTGGGAATACTGTACCGGACTCTTCAAGGCCGAAGTCGCTAGTATATTAAGCTCGGGGCTAAGTACCAACCTTCCATGTGTTATGCATTGGGAATTCACAAGCATAGCTTTCTATGGTTCGCTTGTGTAAAAATGAAACCACTTACCCTCAAGCATAGTTTCCTCTATTTCAAGCTTGCATAAAAATGAAACTAGGTCCAAGCATAGTTTTGTTTTGTTTTAAAGCCATAAAAATAAAACAATCTCGAAGCTTAGTCTTTGTTTTTCTCGTGCTTCAAATCAATGAGAATGTAACCAGTATACTTTTATCACTTTTTCGGACTCGTAAAGGTTATAATGAAAAAGGAAACCTCCAGAGTCCCTCTTTAAGCTCTTCTCGCACTCTTAAACAGAAAATATTGTCGAAATATCTTGTTCTTTTCACGCCGTTAAAGTATTTGAAGAAAACGTCATTTGAGCAATAGTTTATCCATTTTTCGATCTCTTCAGACTACTTTATGAAAGGAACTCAGAGAGTTTTTGGCAGTTTTTTATACTTTCTAAACATGAAAAACCCATGAGTTTTTCTTTTGACTCGCTAAATAAACATCGAAAAGATCCACAATGGGACCAAACCACTCCTTCCTAAGGTTCGTTAAACATACCTCGAGGGACTCATCTGTCCGTTGATGAGCTTACATTACAAGCATATGTTATCCCTCCTCAAGCTTGCATAAAATAAAGAGGTACTCTTTAAATTGTGGGGGAAATTGGGAAAGAATTATGTCTAAACCTGTAGTCTATGGAAGAGTAACTTTGAACATGACACCCTTTTCACTCGCTTTTGTGTCTAGGTTGGAAAATCCACTCTGTCTCCTCGGGATCATACCTCTTTATAAGATTAAGGAATAATTGGTTCCGTCATCCCCGTTGTTGATTTAGTATTTCCAAGACATGCTTGTCGGTCAAATAATATGTTCAAAGAGAAGTTCAACCCGGAAATCCTTTTATTGCTACCGGCCATTTTTGCAGTTTTTTAAGCCTTCTATTGTGTTGGCCATCCTTGAGTCGGTCCTGAATCATTTGTTACTTTTATCTACTTCAAATCTGTTACTTGTTTTGTGTCATTGATGTGGGATAGATTAAGTGTTCTCCTGCGGACGAAGTCTTTTTCCCCATGACTTCAACTCATTATCCAGAATTAGACTTAGAAACTAATTGGTACCTTTGAACTTGCATGCCTCAATGGCGTTTCATTGTTTTCTCGACGTTGGTTTTAATTATCGACTCGATCGAGATATTGCGTCGAGTGTTCAACCTACCATTGATTCACATTTTTTGATTGTACCCGTAGTACCTTTGGGAGTCATTGACATTAATGGTGATTTCACCTTTAACAAGATACACTAATGACTGGTAATCAAGTGGTTTTACCATGTTCGACTTCAACACATGTATCCACATTGTTAGATTCGTATCATAGAGTGATAGAGATGAAGACCCTAGATATTTTTCCGACAGATCCAGGATGCGTTGGAGTATATTCGTATTGTGTTAGATATTTACTGTATTTCCGGTGGCTATGTTCAATTTGAGTCTTTAACATAGATCCACAAAGGTATTTTTGTATATGTTCAAATTTGAGTCATATTGGCATGGATCCACGTTGTATGTTTGGTGGCCATGACCGCCTTGCTTGGATATGGACCTCGCTGTCTATTACTTTATGCTTTGAGTCACTTGTATTCTAAGTATGGGAATGCCTACCTCGCTGATGATATATTATTGTACCGTATCCTTGTTTGTTGGCAGGTTCCAACCGACTGTTCCTAGTTCCTCATTATCATTACCCTGACAAAGTATTTCAGCCATCACTCTCTAATTTCATACTTTGGGGGCTCTTTGTTACACATTATTTTCGCCATACCTATGACCATTAATGATGTAAACCTATATGTTGCCTTCAAAGAGGGGTTAGTGGCCCGATCACCTTGAAGAGAGAAGGAGAACTTTTCTCGAGAAAGCGCTACATTTTCGCCAGGAAACCCCGTAAAAGGAAGTTTGCAAAGTTGCTATATAGGTAGGTGAGAATGATTCTGTGTTGCACCATAGCTGATGGTTATGCATAGAGAACCGGCTGATTAAATGGTATGTCACCATCCCTCTTTAGTTAGTAAATTCAATATCTAAACCCTAAGGGAAAGTGCCATGTTCTAGTGTGTTTTGTTCGAGATCTAGGTGGATATAGGGAGATCTGTTTGTTTCTGCATTTACCAATTAGTCCAATAACAATGGACAATATCTCCCTAGATCCACCTAGATCTAGAACAAAACACACCCTAACATGACACTTTCCTTAATTTTAAATATTGAATTTACTAACTAAAGAGGGATGGTGACACCGCTTAAATGTCGCTTCCTCTCACCATCGGCATCCTAGCTCTGCCTCCAATGCTCATACAATGATGAACCTTTAAAGAACACAACCAACCAAAGTGATATTAATAGCATAAACTCAATATAAACCTATGTATGTGATCAAGGAATCATACAATAAAACACAACAAGCTTTATAGGAAAGAATCATATTACTATATCATATTAATGTGAAAGAGGTTACAACCATGGCCTTGATGTCGAAGGTCCCTTCCAACTTTCCTCGTTCCCCACATAATAATCTCCACCTCCAAGAATTTTGAGAGCACATATCTGATAATATCCACAATCTATCTTGACAAAGTGGCTCCTCTAGCCAAGCTAAAAATCTCCAAAACTCAATCCAATCCAAGTTAATCCCAAAAGCTCCAAAGATAACCAAAGCTAACTTTGTCCATGAGAACTCCTCTCCTTTATAAGTTGAAGAGGATAAGGTGAGGAGGTTAGATGATCCCACTAAATCATGAAAGCGGTAGTAAGATCCAAAACCATTTGGATTCCACCTCACCATAGAAGTTTCTCCTGCAGAATATTCGAGAAACTCTTTTTCCCATCGTAGGCATTCTCAAGACCTATAGAGTAGAAAACCGTGGAACATCTCACACCCTAGAAGCTATGGTGCAACCTATGAGAATCTACCAACATGTTGAAAAATACATAACACCGGATTGTATCAACCATTGCCAATACCTAAAAGGCCATGGGATGCACAAGCATGGATTTTTTGATGGGACTACCAAGAAGGCAAAAAGGATTTGATTCCATATTTCCGGTGGTGGATAGATTCTCAAAGATGGTACACTTTATCCCATTAAAAGACCATTGATGCAACGCATGTTGAAAATCTATTTTCAAAGAAGTTGTAAGAATTCAAGGCCTACCCAGGAGCATTGTCTAAGACAAAGACACAAAATTTGTTGGAAACTTTTGGAGAACATTGTGGAAGAAGTTGGGCACATATTTTTCCTTCAGCTCATCTTACCACCCTCAGAAGATGGATAGATGAGGGTGGTAAACAAAAGTTTGGGAAATTGATTGAGGAGTTTGGTTAACAACAATCATAATCGGTGGGATTAGATTCTACCACAAGCGTAATTTACACAATGACTCACCAAAAAGAAGCACTGGAAAGAGCCCATTCCCAATATTGTATGGAATGCAACCTGGTGGAGTATCTGAGTTGAGAGAATTAAAACATAGTGATATCGGGGATGCTTGAGAAGAATATTTCATCAGAAATGGCTCCATAGCCATATCGAGGATAGTTGTAGAAGCCTAACTAGGAGGCTGCAAGCACGAGCTGATCAACATCACGTAGAAATTCAATTTGTGCTAGAGATCGTGCTCCTCGCACATCCTGAAATAAAGGTTCCCCGGGGAACATATGTAACAAGTTAAAGATGAAGAATATAGGAATGTGAGAGATCTTGAGGACGTTTTATGCAAATGCTTATGATATTGAGTTGTCGGATGATGTGGGCATATCGCCTATATCCACGATTCGTGACTCAGATCCTTACAAGAAATATGACACGTAGGGATTAGAATATCAAGAGGAGGTCCAATCGAAAAAAATGTCAGGAAGTATAAAAACCAATGAAGATCGTTGATCGGAGGATTGACAAAAAGACTAGGAGGAAGACATATTTTGAATATCTAGTCAATTGGAAGGAAAACCCAATAGAAGATGCTAGTTGGGGAAATGAAGTTGATATCCAAAATCATGGAAATTGCAGGAGATCATGGATGGGAGTCCATGAATTTTGTCAAGGGGAGTATGATGCAGAGAATCATCGGTAGCACACCTGAGAAGGACCTATCATTGCTTTTGGGAGTTCAGACATATCAAGGCCGGGTATTGCAAAGAAATATTTTAGTATGCCTTAACCTCGCCGTAGGAAATATTCTCCGGAGGCACACCGAGTATCAAGGCTAGTGAAGCGAGAGTTCCCACTCTAGCTCTAGAATGTGATTGGACTAGGATAGCCATCGGGATAGGTTTTGATGTAGACAATTATTTAGTGGGGAACCCTTAGAACCCTCTCACATAAATAGAGGTTATGTACGCCCAAATGAGGCTAGCCGCAAGTTAGTAGGAGATTTCAGAATTTTCGGGCTTTTGTTTTTGATTTCGGCCAGAGACATTATTCACTTATGAATATTGTTATAAAAATAGGACCGCTGAGCTTTCCATTTCTTAAAAGTATCAAAACATCAGATTTTTCTCAATGTAATAAACCCAAGTTTCTATAGTTGCATCATCAATAAAAGTAACATAATAACAATGGCCACCAAGATATATGATACCCAGTCGGTCCCCATACATCCGTATGCACAAGCTCTCAACCTTTCATTCTTCTTTTCCAACTCAGAAATCTACCTCTTTTGTTTTCCATAAAACACAATGATCACGTAAGTCCAAATCAATTTGTTTAAGATCCTGCAACAAATTTTTCAAGGATCTGCGATACCCTTCACTCATGTGCCTTATGATGACATAGTGTTGTATCCACTGTAGAAGCTAAAGATATAGAAGAGTCGGTGTTACCAATACATAAATACAATGTAAATACCTTCTCTCCTTTCGCTATCACCACGATCCTTGATGACCTTCCACATCTTATCTAAAAATATGGATATACAACCTCACTTTCCAACTACCATGTTGAAATCGATTTTTTCTTAAATATCGAACATGTTTTACCTCTTTCTTCTCAAAGAACTGGTTTCCATTTCGTTGTTTTTATTTTTTACCTTCTCATTCCAACAATTTTGTATTGTTTATTATCACCCAATGAACCTCTCCAAAATCACCTTGAACACAATCTAGAAATGTTTTCCTATGGGTGTGGCATGAAATGAAGCTCTCAAATATACTACCCAAGACTCGAATTTTATCTACAGAAAGAATCAAAAGCATCTTGTAACACATCACCTGCTACATTTACTTCCTCGATTTCCTGTCCATCTCTTTGTTTCTTTGAGCTCGGCAATTTTCTTTAGATGTCCTTTTTTCCCACAACTCCAACACTCTACCTTTCCAAGCCTGGATTTGGATATTCCCTTCCAGAATTTCCTGCTCTCGAGTCTCTCTCTATCCTTTTGTCTCTCCCTATTCTCCATGTTCAATGCATTTCCTAATGTCTCACCGGTATTTTCCACACATTTACCACTAAGGATAACACCAACAACATCATCAAATTTTAAAGTATTTCAACCAAAGATAGAGTTACTTACTACCATGACCAAGCTATTCCAGCCTTCAAGTAATGAGCATAAGATTATAAGAGCCCTAACCTCATCATCAAAAGTCTACTTTGGGCTTAACTTAGTTGATTAGTAATCATATATATTCATTTAAATGATCCTACCGCACTCCACCTTTTGACATGTTCATATTAAATAATCTTCATTAGAAATACCTTTATTCGACGCCGGATTTTCATACAATTTGGGCCAACGATCCATCAAACCCTTCGTTGGTTCTTTCTTTTGGGAATATTGAAAGCCATCGACGCTGTGAGGCTCAACAGACATTCCTAGAGCCTTTCATCAAGAATCTCCCATTCGTCTCCACTCACACACTTCTTTGCTATTCTAATCAATGGTAGGAATAGATCCTTCCGAGAATAGTCTTCCATCCGCGATCTTCCATGCTAACCGGAAGTTTTTGACCATTAAATTTCTAATCTTTAAACTTTCCATCTTCCCATTACTGTTCCCACTGAACTAGAACCCTCTTTCCCTAGTTACCTTATGCTCGATACCGCTTGTTAGAAAATGGGACCGGAGCAATAAAATAAAACAAATGCGTAAACAAAAACACGTATAATAATAATACAAGAGACAATGATTTACATGAGTTCACTCCGGGTGGACGACGCCCACTAGAGAAATTTCCAAAGTCCTTCCTTTATTATTATCCATGAAAATGAAGGGATACAACCCATTAACAAAACCCGCTTATAACTTCCTCCTCTTCTTTCCTCGATTAGCCTCCTCTCCTTCACAATATTTAACATCCATAACATGATACATTTCCTCATGTTATGGTTGCCTTCTAGGAAAAAAAAACCTAACATAATCTCTACCGCTAGATCTCGACCTTATAATGAACGGTCTGCATTTAAAATGAAATTACAATATACTTTTATTAGTCAATTTTTGGCTTCAGGGCTTCTCTCCCCCATCCTCCCCTACTGGGGTCCCTCTTCCCCACTCCCCAACCCGGAGTAGTATAGGCCCCCAACCCCGGCAGTAGGGGTACCTCTCAAGACCACGAAGAGTAATACTGGGTGTACACTCATGGGGTATAAACACTTGAAATTAAAAGATCTATAAATCGAAGATAATCGTGCTCCACAAACAACAAATATAATAGAGGAAAATTGATCCAATCCATGGGGTGGACATTGTTTTGCAATTATCTTTTATTGTGTTTTCATGAATAGAGTGAATGAATTTAGTTATGAGAAGAAGGAAATGTGAATGTTAGGATGAGTTTCAATTGTTTCTATTATGTCGAGAGATGCAAGGTGTGCACACAGAAACAAGTAGTGTGTTAACGAGGATCCTGCTTCACCTCAATTCAGGGAAGAGAGGCACAAAACTTTCCCCAGTAAGGAGTGAAAATAGAATCAGTAAGAAATGAGAATATCCGCAAGAATTAGAACCTTATGTAAAATATTTTTGCGCAAGGAGTGCATATATTCAAGCCCGGAATTAAGTGTCAAGGGACTTTAAGAGAAGTCACAAACCGTGAAAAGGAGAATTAGGAGGATTTAGGGAATTTCTCTTCATAAAATCCTTGATCCGAAGTTATCAAAACCCTAAAATGCAAATGAGCAGCATGGGAAGTTCATCTCACGGTACCAATTCGTGGAGGAATAACACTTTTCAGGCATAATGAAGATCCAAGAAATGGGCTCAGAGGAAGGATGGTGTTACCTAACTTTGTATCCTTCAAAAATATTCTAAGTTTGAAGAACCCGTAGGCTCAGGGAGAAAGATCTGGATCATCGGGTTAGCCTCCGCATTAACAGGAGGTGGAGAGGGGAAAATATCTCACTGCTCAATCTGATTATTGCAAAGGAACTGCATGTATTCACTAAGGTAGCGGCACTTAATGATAAGCTTTGAAAGCAATAATGTGAGAGCAGTTTATGAAATTCTTTGAAATCATCGAAAAGCTCTATCAAGGGGACACGCAGGAGATATGAGCTGCTTAATCGACTCATGACCTTAGAAGTCAAAGAACAAGAGAGAACTCACAAATCATGAAATCACAATTTGATCACGCCATTGATTGGAGTGAGGAGTTGAATCGATCTAATTTGGCTGCGAGTTCGCATTCCCGGATATTGGAAGTAGAAGTTCGGAGAACTCATGAAATTTGAGTTCATGATTTAATATTGTTGGCATTGGAAGTTACCCCGGATTGGTAAAATAGAGCAAGCAGAGTCCAATTACCATCAGCCATATGTCATGTTTTTGTTTATAAAGGTGATCAGATGGAAGTAAACTGAACAGATCGTAAGTATAACTCATAAAACTGGGTTGGAACAGCAGTGACAAATGAGGTCTTGACCTAACTTCAAGCCAATACTAATACGTGGTGAGTATTTGAGGGAAGAGAGGAGAAACAAAGTTTTCTCTAGACATTCGGTCTTCCAAATAGTCTTCACAAAAGAGGAATAGTCTCGGCTATGAGATCCTCTCAGATCCGAACAAACTTCAAAATGAACCTAAGAAGATTGCAACCGATAATATCAAGTCCCAGATAATATAGTGCAATGCAACACCCCACACCATCCATGCCCGGTCTTAGATTCAGAGGAAAGAGAAAAGAAGGAATTGGCTCCATTAAAACAAGAAGTCTCAAATTTTCTTTATAACCAGAGAACCAGAGGTTGGATTAAAGATTTACAATTGGGAGTTGTGCTCCACCATCAATCCTTCTTCCAAAAATACAAAAACTGAGTAATTTATACTCCTAAACATTTGCCCAAAAGAATGGCTATTCCTAGACACCGTGGTGTGGCATTTCTTCGTCAACTGGTCCTAACTCCTTCAATGACGCCACCTTAACGCTTCATGGCTCTTTGTAGGGGGTTGCTGCTTCATTAAATGTTGAGTTGGGATGTGACTTCTAGTTGGGCTCCAGGACTAGGCATGGCTTCTTTGAAAACATCCGATAATGCATCCTCATCTCGGTAGAATTCCCACCGATCCTCCATACCCATAATTAATGAGTGAGGAGAGTACTTCACCACCTCCCACCTTCATTTACTTCTAGAAGGAACCAGGGTTGAGACCGTGGGCCTAACTAGCACCTGGGGATCGCGGCAATCCCTTATGCACCTAAACCTAGCTCTTTCAATAACTCTTTATATTTCCCTGCGACCATGGCCATGACCCTGTGCTTTTCCTCAAAGGTGCTTTTGACATTTCAGGGTTTGAGGTTTTGAAATGCAATGGGAGAGAAAAACACCTTACCTTTGGAAGTCCTAGTAGCCAAAATGTCGACATGGCCTGATCATGCGCCACGCGTCCCTTTGGATGGACAGCTGTGATGATGTCGACATTTTGGGACCTGTCTCATTATATGGTGTGTACTAGTGGATTTTCCCCGGGCCTATTCCTCTGTGACCGAGCGCCAAGATCGTGGTCCCAACTCCCAGATGCCTTCGACACTTTGCGTTTCGTGGATGGGAAGGAGTTGATCCTTTCTCTTTGAAGTCACGATGGGCGAAGTGGAAATAGAGCCTAATCGTGCAACACGTGCTCCCCTTTGATCGGACGGCCCCGATCATATTCGGCGATACTGTGGACGCAAATCCCGTACACCTTTGACACTTTGCATTTCATGGATGGGAAGGAGCTAATCCTTGCTTTTCAAAGTCACGATGGGTGAAGTGGTGATAGAGCCTAATCATGCACCATGTGCCCCCCTTTGATCGGACGGCTCAGAACTTCTTTGGCGATATTGCGAGCCCGTTTCCTATGTTAAACATGGCACAATTCCATCGGACGCAAATATTCGTTGACCGACGATCTACTCCATTGGTCGATCCTGGTCGTTGGACACTGAATCGTGCATCTGCTATCATTTTAAGCCCGAAATGGGGATTTTATGCACTTCACAGTGCACTCATGGCTGTGACCTTGGACAAAATGCATTTGTTAGGTTCTTTAAGCCCCATTTCTTTGCATTTACACCACGGGCTTGAAACTTGGAGAGAAAAAACCCCTTTGCAAGAATTTGCGCTAACATTAGGCTCCATGGGGGATAAAGTTGTCCCTGCGATGCTCTAAGAACTCATTCTGCAGCTTCAGTGCCTTGTTATTGGGCTTTGGAGTCATTTACTAAGCCAAAAAATAAAAATAAAAGTAAACAAAGAACCAAAAGGACAATATTTACAAACAAAGGAGTCGTCTAAGGCTCAAACAAATCATTTCTTCACAAAATGCCCATTTACTGGGCTTTTAAAAACCTCCTCACCCTCCAAATATTGCAACCTGTACGTGTTATTTGAGAAAACCACAGAGATTTTGAAGGACCCAATACATAGGGCATCAAACTTGTTGTGTTTTCCCTTATCCTATCTGGGTGCATCCCACTTAAGCACCAAATCCCCGATCTCAAACTCCTTCTTCCTAAACTTCCTGTCAAAGGCCTATTTGACCTTCTGTTGATGACTATGAGCTGCGTCCATCACCTGTTCCCTGATCTGTTGTACTTCCACCATCTGATGAATCCTTCTGACCATATGATCCGGATCTCCTTCATAATTTTGAAAGAACTTCGCTACAAGTAAGGTGAGCTAAGTGGGAAAAATTGCCTCTGTTCCGTAAACTAACTAAAAAGGTGAGGTTCCCAGGGACTTCTTCGTTGTCACTCGATCATCCTATAGAGAAAATTTGATCTTTGAATCCCAAGCCCTCTTATTGTCTTCCAATAATATTTTAATGAGCTTGATTAGACTTTTATTGGAAGATTCTGCCAATCCATTTCCTTGAGGATAATAGGGGCTGGAGTGAATTAGCGAGATCTGGAACTGCTCACAGAACTTAATCAGAGGCTCAGATTTGAATGAAGCAGTGTTATCAGTGACAATCCTGCTGGGACAGTGAAATCTAGCTATGATATCCTCTAGGAAGCTGATAATTACTTTGTGTGATGCACTTCTGGTGGGGGCAGCTTCTATCCACTTGGTGAAATAGTCTGTTGTGGTCAAGATCCATTTGTGTTGGCCACTTGAGGGAGGATGGATTTCCCCAATGAAGTCCAACCCCCATTGTTGAAAAGGTGTTGAAGCTACTACAAGCTTCAGTGGCAGTGGTCTAAGCTACTACTTTCCTGAGAACTTTTGGCTTTTGATGCAGGCTCTGATTTCTCTGTAGACATCAGTGAATAAAGTGGGCCAGTAATACCCAGCCCTAAGGATTTTGTGAGTTGTGGTCTTCCAGAAATGATGCCCCCCACAAAGGCCACTATGGAAATCAAACATAACTTTATGGGCTTCTTGTGGATTCAGGCACCCTAAAAATACCCCTAGAGGGTCTTTCCAGTACAAGGCTTGGTCAATGAGGCAATATCTGACTACTTTGAGCTTCAAATCTCTCGCCTCACTCTTTCCCATTCCATTAGGAGGCTTCAAATATTGCAGAAAATGAAAAATATCTCTATACCAGGTGCATTATGTTAACGATAAGTCACCCTAAGAACCTTTGTTGGACAACTCAGCTTGTTGATTTTCTGAACAAGCATTGATGAAGCTAATCCCCAAGGCTTTACAATTGGATTCAGCCAGCAGCTTGGCTAAACCTGGCCCCTTTAACAACTTGGTGGGCTTAATCTCCAGATCAAACTTAAGGATCTTTGCAATACATTTACCTCTTCTCCCATCTATGTCAGGTTGTATAAGGATGTCCTTAATAGAGGCTGAAGGAACGTATGCAGTCAATTTTGAGTGCAAGACATAGACTCTGAAATCTTTGAGAGCTTTCACCAAGGCATAGGCCTGCTTCTCCAAGGTCTCGTACCGGACTTCTACATCTCTAAATGCCTTGCTAAAGAACAAAATGGGTTGTTCTCGTCCTTCCTCATTTTTCTGCAATAAGACCGTTGCTACTGTATCAAAAGAGGCAAAAGAAAAAATCAAGAAGTCTTTGGAATAATCGGGTCTGATCAGCACAAGTGCCTCAGTCAATGCCTTCTTTATTTGGATAAAAGATTCCCTGGGTTTAGCAATCCATTTTACTTCTTTTCCTTTCCTGAACATGGATGTTATGTGTTTCACCATCTCAGCGAAATTTGAGATGAACCTCCTCAGAAAGTTAATCTTCCCTAAAAAATCCTAAACTTCCTTTCTAGACCGGGGAAGTGATAGAGTCTGAATTGCCTCTACCCTACTGGGATCAATCCTCACTCCTTCTGTTGATACTATATGACCTAACAATTTCCCCTCCTTCATAGCAAACAAAGATTTTTTGGGGTTAAAGGATAGTCCCAACCTCTGACACTTCAAGAACACTTTTCTTAGGTGACGGAAGTGCTCTTTGTCAGACATGGAGAAGACTGTGATGCCATCCAGATAGATCATCACAAACTGATCTTTTTCCCCGATGAAGGCTATATCCATGGCTCGTTGAAATGTTTCTCTTGCATTCATCAATCCAAAGGGCACTTTGGCATACATGAATGTGCCCCAAGGAGTGGTGAAGGCCATTTTTTCTCTGTCCTCGGGCATGACTGATATATAGTTATGACTATAAAAACCATCGATCATGGATATCCTAGAGGCACTAGTTACCCTCTGCAATATGTGTTCCATGTTGGGCAGGGGATAATTGTCTTTCTTTGAGCTCCTATTCAGGTTCCTGAAATCAACATAGAGCCTGATTTCTCCACTTTTCTTTCTTACCGGGACCAAATTGGCCACCCATTCAGAATATCTCAAGGGGACAATGATTTGGGCATCTAACAACTTCTTCACTTCTCTTTCCATGACAGGCAGCAACATAGGGTTTATCTGCCTTAGATTTTGCCTAAATGGTTTAGCCTCTTCCTTCAATAGGATGTTGTGTTCAATGACAGATGTGTCATATGTCTTGAGGTCTTCATAGGTCCATGCAAACACATCGACAAATTCTCTTAATAGTTTAATGTATTCGGCCCTCTGTTCTTGGGTCAGGCTGCTTGACAACTTGACAAACTTAGGCTCCTCTTGTGTGTCAATGTTACATTCTGATGTATCAGTATTTCCTTTTGAAATCTTATCTTTTACTTCCACATCATTCCCATCGAATAGTCTTTCTAAAGGGACTAGTCCCCTTGGAATGTGATTGCTAGGCAGTTGAATAATCTGGTGATTAGAAATTTTATTTGAAAATACCTTAGGGCAGGGGTGACCTCCAAGGTCAGGGTCCTGATCAATATGAAACTCAGAAAATTCGTCGAAAGCCTGCAGAAAATTCTTGATTTCAAGATCGTCTTCGAATACCTTCCAATGTCTGACATTGTCCAGTACAGCTAGCCTATATTTTATCTCAACATCATATTTTCTCTTAGGTGGCAGAGGGATTCTGAACAGACTCGCCGAAACAGCTAAGGAATCATCCAAAGAATTTTTCTCCCTTAGAATAAAAGAGATGTTGAAAGCTGAGAAGAAATTTTC